>CM042417.1:31217307-31312307 GCA_023634145.1 Thymallus thymallus | reverse complement strand
CATAGCCAAGTTATCAGTACTGGTACCCTGTGTATATAGCCAAGTTATCAGTACTGGTACCCTGTGTATATAGTCAAGTTATCAGTACTGTTACCCTGTGTATATAGCCAAGTTATCAGTACTGGTACCCTGTGTATATAGCTAAGTTATCAGTACTGGTATCCTGTGTATATAGCCAAGTTATCAGTACTGGCACCCTGTGTATATAGCCAAGTTATCAGTACTGGTACCCTGTATATATAGCCAAGTTATCAGTACTGGTATCCTGTGTATATAGCCAAGCTATCAGTACTGGTACCCTGTGTACATAGCCAAGTTATCAGTACTGGTACCCTGTGTATATAGCCAAGTTATCAGTACTGGTATCCTGTGTATATAGCCAAGTTATCAGTACTGGTACCCTGTGTATATAGCCAAGTTATCAGAACTGGTACCCTGTGTATATAGCCAAGTTATCAGTACTGGTACCATGTGTATATAGCAAAATTATCAGTACTGGTACCCTGTGTATATAGCTAAGTTATCAGTACTGGTATCCTGTGTATATAGCCAAGTTATCAGTACTGGTACCCTGTATATATAGCCAAGTTATCAGTACTGGTATCCTGTGTATATAGCCAAGTTATCAGTACTGGTACCCTGTGTATAAAGCCAAGTTATCAGTACTGGTATCCTGTGTACATAGCCAAGTTATCAGTACTGGTACCCTGTGCATATAGCCAAGTTATCAGTACTCATTATGTACTTATTCCTGGTATTCTTATTTTTTTATTAATATTTTTTTTTTCTCTCTGCATTGTGGGGAAGGGTCCGTCAGTTAGCATTTCACTGTTAGTCTACACCTTTTGTTTAAAAAGCATGTGACAAATACAATTTGAATTGATTGATTTGATTTTACAATAACAGTAAGAGAAGAGAGAGGAAAAAGATGAGGATAATGAAGAATGATACGATATGTTGACTGGTTTTACTAGAACTGAAATCTTAATGGTCAGTCACACACCGTGGCCATCACAAAGACCTGACCTCAATCCTATAGAACATATGTGGGCAGAACTGAAAAATCTTGTGTGAGCAAGGAGGCCTACAAACCTGACTCAGTTACACCAGTTCTGTCTGGAGGAATGGGCCAAAATTCATCCAGCTTATTGTGGGAAGCTTGTGGAAGGCTACCCGAAACGTTTGACCCAAGTTAAACAATTTAAAGGCAATGCTACCAAATACTAGAACGGGCAGTTAGCAACACAGGGGCCCCCCAGGGAACGGTCCTGTCTCCCTTCCTGTTCACCCTCTACACCTCAGACTTCAGATATAACTCTGAAACATGCCACCTACAGACGTTCTCGGATGACTCTACTATCTTAGGGTGCATCAGGGGTGGGCAGGAGGAGGAGTACAGGAGCACAATCAGTGACTTTGTGTTGTGGTGTGAGCAGAACCACCTTCAGCACAACATCAGCAAAACGAAGGAGATGGTGGTAGACTTCAGGAGAACCAAGGCACAACTGACTGCAGTCCCTATACAGGGGATGGATGTGGAAATGGTCGGGTCATACAAGTTCCTGGGAGTCCATATGGACAACAGGCTGGAATGGGCTGGTAACACCGGGGCTCTGTACAAAAAGGGCCAGAGCAGACTCTACTTTCTGAGGAGGCTCAGGTCCTTCAACGTGTGCAGTAAACTACTGCATACCTTCTACCAGTCTGTGGCCATCTTTTTTTGCAGTGGTGTGCTGGGGAGCAATCATCAAAGCCGGTGATGCTTCTTGGGTAAATAAGCTGATCAGGAAGGCTAGCTCTGTCCTGGGGATGAGCCTGGACACTCTAGAGGAGGTGGCGGAGAGACGGATCCTGGCCAAACTGCTGGCCATCATGGACAACGTCACCCACCCTCTGCACGCTATGGTTAAGACGCAGAGGAGCACTTTCAGTCACAGACTGATCCCACCACGGTGTGCCAGAGAGCGCTACAGGAGGTCCTTTCTGCCGGCGGCTATTAGACTATATAATGCCTCACCGGGGTGCCGTGCCGTCGGCAACATAGATCTGGAACTGTTGGGGTGTTTGGACCTAGTTTAACAATAATGCATCCATCCGTGAGTAACTCTGGTCTGTCAGCACTCCTTCACTCAGGACCTATTTATTCATGCAGGTCTGTATATACATACTCATGTACAGATGTTATATCATATCACGTGCAATATTGCTAGTAATTCTTGGACCTAACCTACGTAGGCATTCACTCAAGAATGCATATTAGTATCCTGTCAGTTGCACCTTTTCTCATTGCTTTTAGTATATTGAATGTGCAATACGTGCAGTTGTCTGTAATTAAACCCTGCACACTAAGGACTGTATTTTAAGGGAATTACTATTATTACCCCAAATTATATCATACACACATTTAGGTATTAGAGTATCTCTTCCTGTCATGTACCTGTACAGTTTGTGTAACCATGCAAGTATTCACTTATCTGTAAATATAACTGTATACTTACCTGTACAGCTAATTTAACCATGCAAACTTTTCACTTACCTGTTAATTTAGCCAGTCTGTCTATTAAGTAAACTAGTATTATTACCCTCGCTCATATCATACGCATTTTTAGCTACTGAAGTATTTCTCTGTATAGTATAGTTAACCATCTGTCACAAATGAGAGAGCTGTGTAAGGACATCAGGGATAAAATTGTAGACCTGCACAAGGCTGGGATGGGCTACAGGACAATAGGCAAGCAGCTTGGTGAGAAGGCAACAACTGTTGGCAATTATTAGAAAATGGAAGAAGTTCAAGATGACGGTCAATCTCCCTCGGTCTGGGGCACCATGCAAGATTTCACCTCGTGGGGCATCAATAATCATGAGGAAGGTGAGGGATCAGCCCAGAACTACACAGCAGGACCTGGTCAAAGACCTGAAGAGAGCTGGGACCACAGTCTCAAAGAAAACCATTAGTAACACACTACGCCGTCATGGATTAAAATCCTGCAGCGCACGCAAGGTCCCCCTGCTCAAGCCAGCGCATGTCCAGGCCCGTCTGAAGTTTGCCAATGACCATCTGGATGATCCAGAGGAGGAATGGGAGAAGGTCATGTGGTCTGATGGGACAAAAATAGAGCTTTTTGGTCTAAACTCCACTCGCCATGTTTGGAGGAAGAAGAAGGATGAGTACAACCCCAAGAACACAATCCCAACAGTGAAGCATGGAGGTGGAAACATCATTCTTTGGGTATGCTTTTCTGCAAAGGGGACAGGACGACTGCACCGTATTGAGGGGAGGATGGATGGGGCCATGTATCGCGAGATCTTGGCCAACAACCTCCTTCCCTCAGTAAGAGCATTGAAGATGGGTCGTGGCTGGGTCTTCCAGCATGACAATGACCCGAAACACACAGACAGGGCAACTAAGGAGTGGCTCCGTAAGAAGCATCTCAAGGTCCTGGAGTGGCCTAGCCAGTCTCCAGACCTGAACCCAATAGAAAATCTTTGGAGGGAGCTGAAAGTCCGTATTGCCCAGCGACAGCCCCAAAACCTGAAGGATCTGGAGAAGGTCTGTATGGAGGAGTGGGCCAAAATCCCTGCTGCAGTGTGTGCAAACCTGGTCAAGAACTACAGGAAACATATGATCTCTGTAATTGCAAACAAAGGTTTCTGTACCAAATATTAAGTTCTGCTTTTCTGATGTATCAAATACTTATGTCATGCAATAAAATGCAAAGTAATTACTTAAAAATCATACAAGCATGGCTACACGTGGTCTGATTGTGAGGCAGGTTGGACGCATTGCCAAATTCTTATGCTTATACTAGAGAAATTAACATTAGATTTTCTGACAACAACTCTGGTGGACATTCCTGCACTCAGCATGCAAATTCCACGCTCCCTCAAAACTTTGTCAAACTGCACATTTTATAGTGGCCTTTTATTGTGCCCACCTGTGTACTGATCATGCTGTTTAATCAGATTCTTGATATGCCACACCTGTCAGGTGGATGGATTATCTTGTCAAAGGAGAACATTCTCACTAACAAGGTTGTAAACTAAATTCTGCACAACATTAGAGAGAAATAAGGTTTCTGGGATCTTTAATTTCAGCTGATGAAACATGGGACAAACACTTTACATGTTGCGTTTATATTTTTGTTCCACTATAGTTGTATTTCTAGGAGTTTGTTTTCATTGTAACTATACAGCTCCTTTAACCGCGGTTTAGACAGAGATTATGATTAGAACAGTGGGTGGTTGTTGCCGTGGTAGCGGTAGGTACAGTAATTGAAAGATACCTGAAAGACATCCTAGTACTCTCTGCCAGGTATATGCAAGGTCCGGAACCCCCCAACCCTCCCTCACCACCACTCCTACACAGCCCCTGCTTTAAATTCACCTCAATGATTTGATTTCTTCAAATGCCAACGCTGTTGGAAATGAAATATTTGTCCAGGGCCTGAATTATGGGGGAAGACCCTCCCATGAATCTCCTTCAGCACCTCTGTGGCCTTCAGCACGGTAATATCCATATCTCTTCACTTTCCTCCAATCAATAATGAGATGACGCCCTTGGAAATGCAGGATGGATGGCTCAAATGGGATATTATATTTGTCGGGACCAAAACGCAAAAGGAAAGAGGAGAGAGGGAGCTTGGCTGGTTAAGATAGCTTGTCCCCAGGCAATAAGCATAGGATCTTAACCTGTTGTCTTATGTTAACCTACCTGTGTATTCTAAAACATCTGTTATTAATATCACATAGACTTTTTTCTATTTTAACTCTAAACCTAGGGTGCTAGGTTAGCTAAATCATACAGTCACCAGAGTAGAGTGCTGCTCCCTTGGGTATTTACGTTGTCTGTCGTCCTAAATCCATCAAATCAGAATAAAACCACCACCGCTCCTCCCCTTTCTCTTTAAGACCCATCACAGCCTTGCCTCGACCACTCCACCTGGCCTGGCTGCTCTACGCAACACCGGGTCTGTGTCCCAAAATGGAACCCTGTTCCCAATTTAGTGCACTGCTTGGGCCCTGGTAGTGCCCTAAATAGGGACTAGAGTGCCATTTGGGGCGCACCACGGCTCGCCCCAGCTCCACACCATCACATCAGCAATAACAAAAATAATGAAGTTTGAAGGAGGTTGTGTAGAAGTGGGTCAGTCAGAGCCAGTCCCTTTCTCTTTCTTTCTAAGCGGGAGCCCAAGGCTGAAATAACTTAATGATGTGCTGTAGCCGTACACCAGGCACCAGGCGTCAGCTAATAGAGGAGCCTCTCTCTCTCACACACTCCCTGTCATCTCGCTCTCTCTTTCTCTCACTCTCAATTCAATTTAAAAGGCTTTAATTGCATGGGAAATTGTATGTGTTTACATTGCTAAAGCAAGTGAAATAGATAATAAACAAAAGTGAAAGAAAACTATCAGAAATTAGTGAGCCCATAGTCAGGTCTGCCTTCAATACAACGGCTATGCTCACTGAGTCTGTACATAGTCAAAGATTTCCTTAATGTTGGGTCAGTCACAGTGGTCAGGTATTCTGCCACTTTGTACTCTCTGTTTAGGGACAAATAGTATTCTAATTGTGTTGCTGTCCTGGGGCTCTGTGGGGTCTGTGTTTGTGAACAAAGCCCCAGGACCAGCTTGCTTAGGGGACTCTTCTCCAGGTTCATCTCTCTGTAGGTGTTGGCTTTGTTATGGAAGGTTTGGGAATCGCTTCCTTTTAGTTGGTTGTAGAATTGAACGTCTCTTTTCTGGATTTGATCAGTAGTGGGTATCAGCCAAATTCTGCTCTTCATGCATTATCTGGTGTTTTACGTTGTACAAAGAAGATATTCTGCCTGCAGTCTCAATTTGGTGTTTGACACATTTAGTGAATTCTTGGTTGGTGAGCGGAACCCCAGACCTCACAACCATACAGGGCAATGGGTTCTAGAACTGATTCAAGTATTTTTAGCCAGATCCTAATTGGATTTTATGTTCCTAGAAGGCCGTCTTGCCTTGTCTCTCGTTCACAGCTTTGTGGAAGTTACCTGTGGTGCTGATGTTTAGGCCGAGGTAGGTAGAGTTTGTTGTGTGCTCTAGGGCAACGGTGTCTAGATGGAATTTGTATTGGTGGTCTGGGTGGTGCAGACTGTTCTAGTGCCCTTGCCAATTTATTAATATACAGTGCCTTTAGAACGTATTCACAGCCCTTTACTTTTTCCACATTTTGTTGTTACACAAAAGGAAGAAAACATTCTCCATGAGACCAATGGTGACTTTAAAACAGTTACAGAGTTGAATGGCTGTGAAAGGAGAAAACTGAGGATGGACCAACAACATTGTAGTAACTCCACAATACTAACCTAACTGAGGATGGATCAACAACATTGTAGTTACTCAACAATACTAACCTAACTGAGGATGGACCAACAACATTGTAGTTACTCTACAATACTAACCTAACTGAATCTGGTTGAATCTGGTTATGTTTGGTTGAATCTGGTTATGTTTGGTTAAATCTGGTTATGTTTGGTTGAATCTGGTTATGTTTGGTTAAATCTGGTTATGTTTGGTTAAATCTGGTTATGTTTGGTTAAATCCAACACAACACATCACTGAGTACCACTCTTCATATTTTCAAGCATGGTGGTGCTGCATCATGTTATGGGTTTTCTTGTCATCTGCATGGACTTGTTGATAAAAATACATGGAATAGAGTTAAGCACAGACAAAATCCTGGATGAAAACTTGTTTCTGTCTGCTTTCCAACAGACACTGGGAGATGAATTCACCTTTCAGCAGGACAATAACCTCAATCACAAGGCCAAATATACACTGGAGTTGTTTACCAAGAACACAGTGAATGTTCCTCTGTCCTAGTTACAGTCATGACTTATATCGGCTTGAACATCTATGGCAAGACTTGAAAATGGATGTCTAGCAATGCTGAACAACAAACTTGACAATTTTTTTAAAGAATAATTTGCAAATATTTTACAATCCAGGTGTGAAAGCTCTTACTGATATACCCAGAAAGACTCACAGCTGTAATCGCTGTCAAAGTAGATTCTAACAATTGATTTATTTATTCCTGTACTTCATTTAAAAAAAAATTGCAAACATTTCTAAAAACATGTTTTCACTTTGTCATTATGGGTTATTGTGTCATTATGGGGCATTGTGTCATGGAGTATTGTGTCATTATGGGTTATTGTGTCATAATGGGGTATTGTGTCATTATGGGGTATTGTGTCATTATGGGGTATTGTGTCATTATGGGGTATTGTGTCATGGGTTATTGTGTCATTATGGGGTATTGTGTCATTATGGGGTATTGTGTCATTATGGGGTATTGATGTCATTATGGGGTATAATGTCATTATGGGGTATTGTGTCATTATGGGGTATTGTGTCATTATGGTGTATTGTGTCATTATGGGGTATAGATGTCATTATGGGGTATTGTGTCATGGGGTATTGTGTCATTATGGGGTATTGTGTCATTATGGGGTATTGTGTCATTATGGGGTATTGTGTCATGGAGTATTGTGTCATTATGGGGTATTGTGTCATTATGGGGTATTGTGTCATTATGGGGTATTGTGTCATTGTGGGGTATTGTGTCATTATGGGGTATTGTGTCATGGGTTATTGTGTCATTATGGGGTATTGTGTCATTATGGGGTATTGTGTCATTATGGGGTATTGATGTCATTATGGGGTATTGTGTCATTATGGAGTATTGTGTCATTATGGAGTATTGTGTCATTATGGGGTATTGTGTCATTATGGGGTATTGTGTCATGGAGTATTGTGTCATTATGGAGTATTGTGTCATTATGGGGTATAATGTCATTATGGGGTATTGTGTCATTATGGGATATTGTGTCATTATGGGTTATTGTGTCATTATGGGGTATTGTGTCATTATGGGGTATTGTGTCATTATGGGGTATTGATGTCATTATGGGGTATTGATGTCATTATGGGTTATTGTGTCATGGAGTATTGTGTCATTATGGAGTATTGTGTCATTATGGGGTATTGTGTCATTATGGGGTATTGTGTCATGGAGTATTGTGTCATTATGGAGTATTGTGTCATTATGGGGTATAATGTCATTATGGGGTATTTTGTCATTATGGGATATTGTGTCATTATGGGTTATTGTGTCATTATGGGGTATTGTGTAATTATGGGGTATTATGTCATTATGGGGTATTGATGTCATTATGGGGTATTGATGTCATTATGGGGTATTTTGTCATTATGGGTTATTGTGTCATTATGGGGTATTGTGTCATTATGGGGTATTGTGTCATTATGGGTTATTGTGTCATTATGGTGTATTGTGTCATTATGGGTTATTGTGTCATTATGGGGTATTGTGTCATTATGGGGTATTGTGTCATTATGGGGTATTGATGTCATTATGGGGTATTGTGTCATTATGGGTTATTGTGTCATTATGGTGTATAAAAAATTGCAAACATTTCTTAAAACATGTTTTCACTTTGTCATTATGGGGTATTTTGTCATTATGGGGTATTGTGTCATTATGGGGTATTGTGTCATTATGGGGTATTGATGTCATTATGGGGTATTGATGTCATTATGGGGTATTGTGTCATGGGGTATTGTGTCATTATGGGGTATTGTGTCATTAAGGGGTATTGTGTCATGGAGTATTGTGTCATTATGGGGTATTGTGTCATTATGGGGTATTGTGTCATTGTGGGGTACTGTGTCATTATGGGGTATTGTGTCATGGGTTATTGTGTCATTATGGGGTATTGTGTCATTATGGGGTATTGTGTCATTATGGGGTATTGATGTCATTATGGGGTATTGTGTCATTATGGGGTATTGTGTCATTATGGGGTATTGTGTCATTATGGGGTATTGATGTCATTATGAGGTATTGTGTCATTATGGGTTATTGTGTCATGGAGTATTGTGTCATTATGGAGTATTGTGACATTATGGGGTATTGTGTCATTATGGGGTATTGTGTCATGGAGTATTGTGTCATTATGGAGTATTGTGTCATTATGGGGTATAATGTCATTATGGGGTATTGTGTCATTATGGGATATTGTGTCATTATGGGTTATTGTGTCATTATGGGGTATTGTGTCATTATGGGGTATTGTGTCATTATGGGGTATTGATGTCATTATGGGGTATTGATGTCATTATGGGGTATTGTGTCATTATGGGGTATTGTGTCATTATGGGGTATTGTGTCATTATGGGGTATTGTGTCATTATGGGGTATTGATGTCATTATGGGGTATTGTGTCATTATGGGTTATTGTGTCATTATGGTGTATTGTGTCATTATGGGTTATTGTGTCATTATGGGGTATTGTGTCATTATGGGGTATTGTGTCATTATGGGGTATTGATGTCATTATGGGGTATTGTGTCATTATGGGTTATTGTGTCATTATGGTGTATAAAAAATTGCAAACATTTCTTAAAACATGTTTTCACTTTGTCATTATGGGGTATTTTGTCATTATGGGGTATTGTGTCATTATGGGGTATTGTGTCATTATGGGGTATTGATGTCATTATGGGGTATTGATGTCATTATGGGGTATTGTGTCATGGGGTATTGTGTCATTATGGGGTATTGTGTCATTAAGGGGTATTGTGTCATGGAGTATTGTGTCATTATGGGGTATTGTGTCATTATGGGGTATTGTGTCATTGTGGGGTACTGTGTCATTATGGGGTATTGTGTCATGGGTTATTGTGTCATTATGGGGTATTGTGTCATTATGGGGTATTGTGTCATTATGGGGTATTGATGTCATTATGGGGTATTGTGTCATTATGGGGTATTGTGTCATTATGGGGTATTGTGTCATTATGGGGTATTGATGTCATTATGAGGTATTGTGTCATTATGGGTTATTGTGTCATGGAGTATTGTGTCATTATGGAGTATTGTGACATTATGGGGTATTGTGTCATTATGGGGTATTGTGTCATGGAGTATTGTGTCATTATGGAGTATTGTGTCATTATGGGGTATAATGTCATTATGGGGTATTGTGTCATTATGGGATATTGTGTCATTATGGGTTATTGTGTCATTATGGGGTATTGTGTCATTATGGGGTATTGTGTCATTATGGGGTATTGATGTCATTATGGGGTATTGATGTCATTATGGGGTATTGTGTCATTATGGGGTATTGTGTCATTATGGGGTATTGTGTCATTATGGGGTATTGTGTCATTATGGGGTATTGTGTCATTATGGGGTATTGTGTCATTATGGTGTATTGTGTCATTATGGGTTATTGTGTCATTATGGGGTATTGTGTCATTATGGGGTATTGTGTCATTATGGGGTATTGATGTCATTATGGGGTATTGTGTCATTATGGGTTATTGTGTCATTATGGTGTATAAAAAATTGCAAACATTTCTAAAAACATGTTTTCACTTTGTCATTATGGGGTATTTTGTCATTATGGGGTATTGTGTCATTATGGGGTATTGTGTCATTACGGGGTATTGTGTCATTATGGGGTATTAATGTCATTATGGGGTATTGTGTCATGGGGTATTGTGTCATTATGGGGTATTGTGTCATTATGGGGTATTGTGTCATTATGGGGTATTGTGTCATGGAGTATTGTGTCATTATGGGGTATTGTGTCATTATGGGGTATTGTGTCATTATGGGGTATTGTGTCATTATGGGGTATTGATGTCATTATGGGGTATTGTGTCATTATGGGGTATTGTGTCATTATGGGGTATTGTGTCATTATGGGGTATTGTGTCATTGTGGGGTATTGTGTCATTATGGGGTATTGTGTCATTATGGGGTATTGTGTCATTGTGGGGTATTGTGTCATTATGGGGTATTGTGTCATGGGTTATTGTGTCATTATGGGGTATTGTGTCATTATGGGGTATTGTGTCATTATGGGGTATTGATGTCATTATGGGGTATTGTGTCATTATGGAGTATTGTGTCATTATGGAGTATTGTGTCATTATGGGGTATTGTGTCATTATGGGGTATTGTGTCATGGAGTATTGTGTCATTATGGAGTATTGTGTCATTATGGGGTATAATGTCATTATGGGGTATTGTGTCATTATGGGATATTGTGTCATTATGGGTTATTGTGTCATTATGGGGTATTGTGTCATTATGGGGTATTGTGTCATTATGGGGTATTGATGTCATTATGGGGTATTGATGTCATTATGGGTTATTGTGTCATGGAGTATTGTGTCATTATGGAGTATTGTGTCATTATGGGGTATTGTGTCATTATGGGGTATTGTGTCATGGAGTATTGTGTCATTATGGAGTATTGTGTCATTATGGGGTATAATGTCATTATGGGGTATTTTGTCATTATGGGATATTGTGTCATTATGGGTTATTGTGTCATTATGGGGTATTGTGTAATTATGGGGTATTATGTCATTATGGGGTATTGATGTCATTATGGGGTATTGATGTCATTATGGGGTATTTTGTCATTATGGGTTATTGTGTCATTATGGGGTATTGTGTCATTATGGGGTATTGTGTCATTATGGGTTATTGTGTCATTATGGTGTATTGTGTCATTATGGGTTATTGTGTCATTATGGGGTATTGTGTCATTATGGGGTATTGTGTCATTATGGGGTATTGATGTCATTATGGGGTATTGTGTCATTATGGGTTATTGTGTCATTATGGTGAATAAAAAATTGCAAACATTTCTTAAAACATGTTTTCACTTTGTCATTATGGGGTATTTTGTCATTATGGGGTATTGTGTCATTATGGGGTATTGTGTCATTATGGGGTATTGTGTCATTATGGGGTATTGATGTCATTATGGGGTATTGTGTAATGGGGTATTGTGTCATTATGGGGTATTGTGTCATTATGGGGTATTGTGTCATTGTGGGGTACTGTGTCATTATGGGGTATTGTGTCATGGGTTATTGTGTCATTATGGGGTATTGTGTCATTATGGGGTATTGTGTCATTATGGGGTATTGATGTCATTATGGGGTATTGTGTCATTATGGGGTATTGTGTCATTATGGGGTATTGTGTCATTATGGGGTATTGATGTCATTATGAGGTATTGTGTCATTATGGGGTATTGTGTCATTATGGGGTATTGTGTCATTATGGGGTATTGTGTCATTATGGGGTATTGATGTCATTATGAGGTATTGTGTCATTATGGGTTATTGTGTCATGGAGTATTGTGTCATTATGGAGTATTGTGTCATTATGGGGTATTGATGTCATTATGGGGTATTGTGTCATTATGGGTTATTGTGTCATTATGGTGTATAAAAAATTGCAAACATTTTTAAAAACATGTTTTCACTTTGTCATTATGGGGTATTTTGTCATTATGGGGTATTGTGTCATTATGGGGTATTGTGTCATTACGGGGTATTGTGTCATTATGGGGTATTAATGTCATTATGGGGTATTGTGTCATGGGGTATTGTGTCATTATGGGGTATTGTGTCATTATGGGGTATTGTGTCATTATGGGGTATTGTGTCATGGAGTATTGTGTCATTATGGGGTATTGTGTCATTATGGGGTATTGTGTCATTATGGGGTATTGTGTCATTATGGGGTATTGATGTCATTATGGGGTATTGTGTCATTATGGGGTATTGTGTCATTATAGGGTATTGTCTCATTATGGGATATTAATGTCATTATGGGGTATTGTGTCATGGGGTATTGTGTCATTATGGGGTATTGTGTCATTATGGGGTAATGTGTCATGGAGTATTGTGTCATTATGGGGTATTGTGTCATTATGGGGTATTGTGTCATTATGGGGTATTGTGTCATTATGGGGTATTGATGTCATTATGGGGTATTGTGTCATTATGGGGTATTGTGTCATTATGGGGTATTGTGTCATTATGGGGTATTGATGTCATTATGAGGTATTGTGTCATTATGGGTTATTGTGTCATGGAGTATTGTGCCATTATGGAGTATTGTGTCATTATGGGGTATTGTGTCATTATGGGGTATTGTGTCATGGAGTATTGTGTCATTATGGAGTATTGTGTCATTATGGGGTATAATGTCATTATGGGGTATTGTGTCATTATGGGATATTGTGTCATTATGGGTTATTGTGTCATTATGGGGTATTGTGTCATTATGGGGTATTGTGTCATTATGGGGTATTGATGTCATTATGGGGTATTGATGTCATTATGGGGTATTTTGTCATTATGGGTTATTGTGTCATTATGGGGTATTGTGTCATTATGGGGTATTGTGTCATTATGGGGTATTGTGTCATTATGGGTTATTGTGTCATTATGGTGTATTGTGTCATTATGGGTTATTGTGTCATTATGGGGTATTGTGTCATTATGGGGTATTGTGTCATTATGGGGTATTGATGTCATTATGGGGTATTGTGTCATTATGGGTTATTGTGTCATTATGGTGTATTGTGTCATAATGGGGTATTGTGTCATTATGGGGTATTGTATCATTATGGACTATTGTGTCATTATGGGGTATAATGTCATTATGGAGTATTGTGTCATTATGGGATATTGTGTCATTATGGATTATTGTGTCATTATGGGGTATTGTGTCATTATGGGGCATTGTGTCATTATGGGGTATTGATGTCATTATGGGGTATTGTGTCATTTTGGGGTATTGTGTCATTATGGGGTATTGTGTCATTATGGGGCATTGTGTCATTATGGGGTATTGATGTCATTATGGGTTATTGTGTCATTATGGGGTATTGTGTCATTATGGGGCATTGTGTCATTATGGGATATTGTGTCATTATGGGTTATTGTGTCATTATGGGGTATTGTGTCATTATGGGGTATTTTGTCATTATGGGGTATTGATGTCATTATGGGGTATTGATGTCATTATGGGTTATTGTGTCATGGAGTATTGTGTCATTATGGAGTATTGTGTCATTATGGGGTATTGTGTCATTATGGGGTATTGTGTCATGGAGTATTGTGTCATTATGGAGTATTGTGTCATTATGGGGTATAATGTCATTATGGGGTATTGATGTCATCATGGGGTATTGTGTCATTATGGGGTATTGTGTCATTATGGGGTATTGTGTCATTATGGGGTATTGATGTCATTATGAGGTATTGTGTCATTATGGGTTATTGTGTCATGGAGTATTGTGTCATTATGGAGTATTGTGACATTATGGGGTATTGTGTCATTATGGGGTATTGTGTCATGGAGTATTGTGTCATTATGGAGTATTGTGTCATTATGGGGTATAATGTCATTATGGGGTATTGTGTCATTATGGGATATTGTGTCATTATGGGTTATTGTGTCATTATGGGGTATTGTGTCATTATGGGGTATTGTGTCATTATGGGGTATTGTGTCATTATGGGGTATTGTGTCATTATGGGGTATTGTGTCATTATGGGGTATTGATGTCATTATGGGGTATTGTGTCATTATGGGTTATTGTGTCATTATGGTGTATTGTGTCATTATGGGTTATTGTGTCATTATGGGGTATTGTGTCATTATGGGGTATTGTGTCATTATGGGGTATTGATGTCATTATGGGGTATTGTGTCATTATGGGTTATTGTGTCATTATGGTGTATAAAAAATTGCAAACATTTCTTAAAACATGTTTTCACTTTGTCATTATGGGGTATTTTGTCATTATGGGGTATTGTGTCATTATGGGGTATTGTGTCATTATGGGGTATTGATGTCATTATGGGGTATTGATGTCATTATGGGGTATTGTGTCATGGGGTATTGTGTCATTATGGGGTATTGTGTCATTAAGGGGTATTGTGTCATGGAGTATTGTGTCATTATGGGGTATTGTGTCATTATGGGGTATTGTGTCATTGTGGGGTACTGTGTCATTATGGGGTATTGTGTCATGGGTTATTGTGTCATTATGGGGTATTGTGTCATTATGGGGTATTGATGTCATTATGGGGTATTGTGTCATTATGGGGTATTGTGTCATTATGGGGTATTGTGTCATTATGGGGTATTGATGTCATTATGAGGTATTGTGTCATTATGGGTTATTGTGTCATGGAGTATTGTGTCATTATGGAGTATTGTGACATTATGGGGTATTGTGTCATTATGGGGTATTGTGTCATGGAGTATTGTGTCATTATGGAGTATTGTGTCATTATGGGGTATAATGTCATTATGGGGTATTGTGTCATTATGGGATATTGTGTCATTATGGGTTATTGTGTCATTATGGGGTATTGTGTCATTATGGGGTATTGTGTCATTATGGGGTATTGATGTCATTATGGGGTATTGATGTCATTATGGGGTATTGTGTCATTATGGGGTATTGTGTCATTATGGGGTATTGTGTCATTATGGGGTATTGTGTCATTATGGGGTATTGTGTCATTATGGGGTATTGTGTCATTATGGTGTATTGTGTCATTATGGGTTATTGTGTCATTATGGGGTATTGTGTCATTATGGGGTATTGTGTCATTATGGGGTATTGATGTCATTATGGGGTATTGTGTCATTATGGGTTATTGTGTCATTATGGTGTATAAAAAATTGCAAACATTTCTAAAAACATGTTTTCACTTTGTCATTATGGGGTATTTTGTCATTATGGGGTATTGTGTCATTATGGGGTATTGTGTCATTACGGGGTATTGTGTCATTATGGGGTATTAATGTCATTATGGGGTATTGTGTCATGGGGTATTGTGTCATTATGGGGTATTGTGTCATTATGGGGTATTGTGTCATTATGGGGTATTGTGTCATGGAGTATTGTGTCATTATGGGGTATTGTGTCATTTTGGGGTATTGTGTCATTATGGGGTATTGTGTCATTATGGGGTATTGATGTCATTATGGGGTATTGTGTCATTATGGGGTATTGTGTCATTATGGGGTATTGTGTCATTATGGGGTATTGTGTCATTGTGGGGTATTGTGTCATTATGGGGTATTGTGTCATTATGGGGTATTGTGTCATTGTGGGGTATTGTGTCATTATGGGGTATTGTGTCATGGGTTATTGTGTCATTATGGGGTATAGTGTCATTATGGGGTATTGTGTCATTATGGGGTATTGATGTCATTATGGGGTATTGTGTCATTATGGAGTATTGTGTCATTATGGAGTATTGTGTCATTATGGGGTATTGTGTCATTATGGGGTATTGTGTCATGGAGTATTGTGTCATTATGGAGTATTGTGTCATTATGGGGTATAATGTCATTATGGGGTATTGTGTCATTATGGGATATTGTGTCATTATGGGTTATTGTGTCATTATGGGGTATTGTGTCATTATGGGGTATTGTGTCATTATGGGGTATTGATGTCATTATGGGGTATTGATGTCATTATGGGTTATTGTGTCATGGAGTATTGTGTCATTATGGAGTATTGTGTCATTATGGGGTATTGTGTCATTATGGGGTATTGTGTCATGGAGTATTGTGTCATTATGGAGTATTGTGTCATTATGGGGTATAATGTCATTATGGGGTATTTTGTCATTATGGGATATTGTGTCATTATGGGTTATTGTGTCATTATGGGGTATTGTGTAATTATGGGGTATTATGTCATTATGGGGTATTGATGTCATTATGGGGTATTGATGTCATTATGGGGTATTTTGTCATTATGGGTTATTGTGTCATTATGGGGTATTGTGTCATTATGGGGTATTGTGTCATTATGGGTTATTGTGTCATTATGGTGTATTGTGTCATTATGGGTTATTGTGTCATTATGGGGTATTGTGTCATTATGGGGTATTGTGTCATTATGGGGTATTGATGTCATTATGGGGTATTGTGTCATTATGGGTTATTGTGTCATTATGGTGAATAAAAAATTGCAAACATTTCTTAAAACATGTTTTCACTTTGTCATTATGGGGTATTTTGTCATTATGGGGTATTGTGTCATTATGGGTTATTGTGTCATTATGGTGTATTGTGTCATTATGGGTTATTGTGTCATTATGGGGTATTGTGTCATTATGGTGTATTGTGTCATTATGGGTTATTGTGTCATTATGGGGGTATTGTGTCATTATGGGGTATTGTGTCATTATGGGGTATTGATGTCATTATGGGGTATTGTGTCATTATGGGTTATTGTGTCATTATGGTGTATAAAAAATTGCAAACATTTCTAAAAACATGTTTTCACTTTGTCATTATGGGGTATTTTGTCATTATGGGGTATTGTGTCATTATGGGGTATTGTGTCATTACGGGGTATTGTGTCATTATGGGGTATTAATGTCATTATGGGGTATTGTGTCATGGGGTATTGTGTCATTATGGGGTATTGTGTCATTATGGGGTATTGTGTCATTATGGGGTATTGTGTCATGGAGTATTGTGTCATTATGGGGTATTGTGTCATTATGGGGTATTGTGTCATTATGGGGTATTGTGTCATTATGGGGTATTGATGTCATTATGGGGTATTGTGTCATTATGGGGTATTGTGTCATTATGGGGTATTGTGTCATTATGGGGTATTGTGTCATTGTGGGGTATTGTGTCATTATGGGGTATTGTGTCATTATGGGGTATTGTGTCATTGTGGGGTATTGTGTCATTATGGGGTATTGTGTCATGGGTTATTGTGTCATTATGGGGTATTGTGTCATTATGGGGTATTGTGTCATTATGGGGTATTGATGTCATTATGGGGTATTGTGTCATTATGGAGTATTGTGTCATTATGGAGTATTGTGTCATTATGGGGTATTGTGTCATTATGGGGTATTGTGTCATGGAGTATTGTGTCATTATGGAGTATTGTGTCATTATGGGGTATAATGTCATTATGGGGTATTGTGTCATTATGGGATATTGTGTCATTATGGGTTATTGTGTCATTATGGGGTATTGTGTCATTATGGGGTATTGTGTCATTATGGGGTATTGATGTCATTATGGGGTATTGATGTCATTATGGGTTATTGTGTCATGGAGTATTGTGTCATTATGGAGTATTGTGTCATTATGGGGTATTGTGTCATTATGGGGTATTGTGTCATGGAGTATTGTGTCATTATGGAGTATTGTGTCATTATGGGGTATAATGTCATTATGGGGTATTTTGTCATTATGGGATATTGTGTCATTATGGGTTATTGTGTCATTATGGGGTATTGTGTAATTATGGGGTATTATGTCATTATGGGGTATTGATGTCATTATGGGGTATTGATGTCATTATGGGGTATTTTGTCATTATGGGTTATTGTGTCATTATGGGGTATTGTGTCATTATGGGGTATTGTGTCATTATGGGTTATTGTGTCATTATGGTGTATTGTGTCATTATGGGTTATTGTGTCATTATGGGGTATTGTGTCATTATGGGGTATTGTGTCATTATGGGGTATTGATGTCATTATGGGGTATTGTGTCATTATGGGTTATTGTGTCATTATGGTGAATAAAAAATTGCAAACATTTCTTAAAACATGTTTTCACTTTGTCATTATGGGGTATTTTGTCATTATGGGGTATTGTGTCATTATGGGGTATTGTGTCATTATGGGGTATTGTGTCATTATGGGGTATTGATGTCATTATGGGGTATTGTGTCATGGGGTATTGTGTCATTATGGGGTATTGTGTCATTATGGGGTATTGTGTCATTGTGGGGTACTGTGTCATTATGGGGTATTGTGTCATGGGTTATTGTGTCATTATGGGGTATTGTGTCATTATGGGGTATTGTGTCATTATGGGGTATTGATGTCATTATGGGGTATTGTGTCATTATGGGGTATTGTGTCATTATGGGGTATTGTGTCATTATGGGGTATTGATGTCATTATGAGGTATTGTGTCATTATGGGGTATTGTGTCATTATGGGGTATTGTGTCATTATGGGGTATTGTGTCATTATGGGGTATTGATGTCATTATGAGGTATTGTGTCATTATGGGTTATTGTGTCATGGAGTATTGTGTCATTATGGAGTATTGTGTCATTATGGGGTATTGATGTCATTATGGGGTATTGTGTCATTATGGGTTATTGTGTCATTATGGTGTATAAAAAATTGCAAACATTTTTAAAAACATGTTTTCACTTTGTCATTATGGGGTATTTTGTCATTATGGGGTATCGTGTCATTATGGGGTATTGTGTCATTACGGGGTATTGTGTCATTATGGGGTATTAATGTCATTATGGGGTATTGTGTCATGGGGTATTGTGTCATTATGGGGTATTGTGTCATTATGGGGTATTGTGTCATTATGGGGTATTGTGTCATGGAGTATTGTGTCATTATGGGGTATTGTGTCATTATGGGGTATTGTGTCATTATGGGGTATTGTGTCATTATGGGGTATTGATGTCATTATGGGGTATTGTGTCATTATGGGGTATTGTGTCATTATAGGGTATTGTCTCATTATGGGATATTAATGTCATTATGGGGTATTGTGTCATGGGGTATTGTGTCATTATGGGGTATTGTGTCATTATGGGGTAATGTGTCATGGAGTATTGTGTCATTATGGGGTATTGTGTCATTATGGGGTATTGTGTCATTATGGGGTATTGTGTCATTATGGGGTATTGATGTCATTATGGGGTATTGTGTCATTATGGGGTATTGTGTCATTATGGGGTATTGTGTCATTATGGGGTATTGATGTCATTATGAGGTATTGTGTCATTATGGGTTATTGTGTCATGGAGTATTGTGCCATTATGGAGTATTGTGTCATTATGGGGTATTGTGTCATTATGGGGTATTGTGTCATGGAGTATTGTGTCATTATGGAGTATTGTGTCATTATGGGGTATAATGTCATTATGGGGTATTGTGTCATTATGGGATATTGTGTCATTATGGGTTATTGTGTCATTATGGGGTATTGTGTCATTATGGGGTATTGTGTCATTATGGGTTATTGTGTCATTATGGTGTATTGTGTCATTATGGGTTATTGTGTCAATATGGGGTATTGTGTCATTATGGGGTATTGTGTCATTATGGGGTATTGATGTCATTATGGGGTATTGTGTCATTATGGGTTATTGTGTCATTATGGTGTATTGTGTCATAATGGGGTATTGTGTCATTATGGGGTATTGTATCATTATGGACTATTGTGTCATTATGGGGTATAATGTCATTATGGAGTATTGTGTCATTATGGGATATTGTGTCATTATGGGTTATTGTGTCATTATGGGGTATTGTGTCATTATGGGGCATTGTGTCATTATGGGGTATTGATGTCATTATGGGGTATTGTGTCATTTTGGGGTATTGTGTCATTATGGGGTATTGTGTCATTATGGGGCATTGTGTCATTATGGGGTATTGATGTCATTATGGGTTATTGTGTCATTATGGGGTATTGTGTCATTATGGGGCATTGTGTCATTATGGGATATTGTGTCATTATGGGTTATTGTGTCATTATGGGGTATTGTGTCATTATGGGGTATTTTGTCATTATGGGGTATTGATGTCATTATGGGGTATTGATGTCATTATGGGTTATTGTGTCATGGAGTATTGTGTCATTATGGAGTATTGTGTCATTATGGGGTATTGTGTCATTATGGGGTATTGTGTCATGGAGTATTGTGTCATTATGGAGTATTGTGTCATTATGGGGTATAATGTCATTATGGGGTATTGATGTCATTATGGGGTATTGTGTCATTATGGGGTATTGTGTCATTATGGGGTATTGTGTCATTATGGGGTATTGATGTCATTATGAGGTATTGTGTCATTATGGGTTATTGTGTCATGGAGTATTGTGTCATTATGGAGTATTGTGACATTATGGGGTATTGTGTCATTATGGGGTATTGTGTCATGGAGTATTGTGTCATTATGGAGTATTGTGTCATTATGGGGTATAATGTCATTATGGGGTATTGTGTCATTATGGGATATTGTGTCATTATGGGTTATTGTGTCATTATGGGGTATTGTGTCATTATGGGGTATTGTGTCATTATGGGGTATTGATGTCATTATGGGGTATTGTGTCATTATGGGGTATTGTGTCATTATGGGGTATTGTGTCATTATGGGGTATTGTGTAATTATGGGGTATTGTGTCATTATGGGTTATTGTGTCATTATGGTGTATTGTGTCATTATGGGTTATTGTGTCATTATGGGGTATTGTGTCATTATGGGGTATTGTGTCATTATGGGGTATTGATGTCATTATGGGGTATTGTGTCATTATGGGTTATTGTGTCATTATGGTGTATAAAAAATTGCAAACATTTCTAAAAACATGTTTTCACTTTGTCATTATGGGGTATTTTGTCATTATGGGGTATTGTGTCATTATGGGGTATTGTGTCATTACGGGGTATTGTGTCATTATGGGGTATTAATGTCATTATGGGGTATTGTGTCATGGGGTATTGTGTCATTATGGGGTATTGTGTCATTATGGGGTATTGTGTCATTATGGGGTATTGTGTCATGGAGTATTGTGTCATTATGGGGTATTGTGTCATTATGGGGTATTGTGTCATTATGGGGTATTGTGTCATTATGGGGTATTGATGTCATTATGGGGTATTGTGTCATTATGGGGTATTGTGTCATTATGGGGTATTGTGTCATTATGGGGTATTGTGTCATTGTGGGGTATTGTGTCATTATGGGGTATTGTGTCATGGGTTATTGTGTCATTATGGGGTATTGTGTCATTATGGGGTATTGTGTCATTATGGGGTATTGATGTCATTATGGGGTATTGTGTAATTATGGGGTATTGTGTCATTATGGGGTATTGTGTCATTATGGGGTATTGATGTCATTATGAGGTATTGTGTCATTATGGGTTATTGTGTCATGGAGTATTGTGTCATTATGTAGTATTGTGTCATTATGGGGTATTGTGTCATTATGGGGTATTGTGTCATGGAGTATTGTGTCATTATGGAGTATTGTGTCATTATGGGGTATAATGTCATTATGGGGTATTGTGTCATTATGGGATATTGTGTCATTATGGGTTATTGTGTCATTATGGGGTATTGTGTCATTATGGGGTATTGTGTCATTATGGGGTATTGATGTCATTATGGGGTATTGATGTCATTATGGGGTATTGTGTCATTATGGGGTATTGTGTCATTATGGGGTATTGTGTCATTATGGGGTATTGTGTCATTATGGGGTATTGTGTCATTATGGGTTATTGTGTCATTATGGTGTATTGTGTCATTATGGGTTATTGTGTCATTATGGGGTATTGTGTCATTATGGGGTATTGTGTCATTATGGGGTATTGATGTCATTATGGGGTATTGTGTCATTATGGGTTATTGTGTCATTATGGTGTATACAAAATTGCAAACATTTCTAAAAACATGTTTTCACTTTGTCATTATGGGGTATTTTGTCATTATGGGGTATTGTGTCATTATGGGGTATTGTGTCATTATGGGGTATTGTCTCATTATGGGATATTAATGTCATTATGGGGTATTGTGTCATGGGGTATTGTGTCATTATGGGGTATTGTGTCATTATGGGGTAATGTGTCATGGAGTATTGTGTCATTATGGGGTATTGTGTCATTATGGGGTATTGTGTCATTATGGGGTATTGATGTCATTATGGGGTATTGTGTCATTATGGGGTATTGTGTCATTATGGGGTATTGTGTCATTATGGGGTATTGATGTCATTATGAGGTATTGTGTCATTATGGGTTATTGTGTCATGGAGTATTGTGCCATTATGGAGTATTGTGTCATTATGGGGTATTGTGTCATTATGGGGTATTGTGTCATGGAGTATTGTGTCATTATGGAGTATTGTGTCATTATGGGGTATAATGTCATTATGGGGTATTGTGTCATTATGGGATATTGTGTCATTATGGGTTATTGTGTCATTATGGGGTATTGTGTCATTATGGGGTATTGTGTCATTATGGGGTATTGATGTCATTATGGGGTATTGATGTCATTATGGGGTATTTTGTCATTATGGGTTATTGTGTCATTATGTGGTATTGTGTCATTATGGGGTATTGTGTCATTATGGGGTATTGTGTCATTATGGGTTATTGTGTCATTATGGTGTATTGTGTCATTATGGGTTATTGTGTCATTATGGGGTATTGTGTCATTATGGGGTATTGTGTCATTATGGGGTATTGATGTCATTATGGGGTATTGTGTCATTATGGGTTATTGTGTCATTATGGTGTATTGTGTCATAATGGGGTATTGTGTCATTATGGGGTATTGTATCATTATGGACTATTGTGTCATTATGGGGTATAATGTCATTATGGAGTATTGTGTCATTATGGGATATTGTGTCATTATGGGTTATTGTGTCATTATGGGGTATTGTGTCATTATGGGGCATTGTGTCATTATGGGGTATTGATGTCATTATGGGGTATTGTGTCATTTTGGGGTATTGTGTCATTATGGGGTATTGTGTCATTATGGGGCATTGTGTCATTATGGGGTATTGATGTCATTATGGGTTATTGTGTCATTATGGGGTATTGTGTCATTATGGGGCATTGTGTCATTATGGGATATTGTGTCATTATGGGTTATTGTGTCATTATGGGGTATTGTGTCATTATGGGGTATTGTGTCATTATGGGGTATTGATGTCATTATGGGGTATTGATGTCATTATGGGTTATTGTGTCATGGAGTATTGTGTCATTATGGAGTATTGTGTCATTATGGGGTATTGTGTCATTATGGGTTATTGTGTCATGGAGTATTGTGTCATTATGGAGTATTGTGTCATTATGGGGTATAATGTCATTATGGGGTATTTTGTCATTATGGGATATTGTGTCATTATGGGTTATTGTGTCATTATGGGGTATTGTGTAATTATGGGGTATTATGTCATTATGGGGTATTGATGTCATTATGGGGTATTGATGTCATTATGGGGTATTTTGTCATTATGGGTTATTGTGTCATTATGGGGTATTGTGTCATTATGGGGTATTGTGTCATTATGGGTTATTGTGTCATTATGGTGTATTGTGTCATTATGGGTTATTGTGTCATTATGGGGTATTGTGTCATTATGGGGTATTGTGTCATTATGGGGTATTGATGTCATTATGGGGTATTGTGTCATTATGGGTTATTGTGTCATTATGGGGTACTGTGTCATTATGGGGTATTGATGTCATTATGGGGTATTGTGTCATGGGGTATTGTGTCATTATGGGGTATTGTGTCATTATGGGGTATTGTGTCATGGAGTATTGTGTCATTATGGGGTATTGTGTCATTATGGGGTATTGTGTCATTATGGGGTATTGTGTCATTATGGGGTACTGTGTCATTATGGGGTATTGATGTCATTATGGGGTATTGTGTCATGGGGTATTGTGTCATTATGGGGTATTGTGTCATTATGGGGTATTGTGTCATGGAGTATTGTGTCATTATGGGGTATTGTGTCATTATGGGGTATTGTGTCATTATGGGGTATTGTGTCATTATGGGGTATTGATGTCATTATGGGGTATTGTGTCATTATGGGGTATTGTGTCATTATGGGGTATTGTGTCATTATGGGGTATTGTGTCATTGTGGGGTATTGTGTCATTATGGGGTATTGTGTCATGGGTTATTGTGTCATTATGGGGTATTGTGTCATTATGGGGTATTGTGTCATTATGGGGTATTGATGTCATTATGGGGTATTGTGTCATTATGGGGTATTGTGTCATTATGGGGTATTGTGTCATTATGGGGTATTGATGTCATTATGAGGTATTGTGTCATTATGGGTTATTGTGTCATGGAGTATTGTGTCATTATGTAGTATTGTGTCATTATGGGGTATTGTGTCATTATGGGGTATTGTGTCATGGAGTATTGTGTCATTATGGAGTATTGTGTCATTATGGGGTATAATGTCATTATGGGGTATTGTGTCATTATGTGATATTGTGTCATTATGGGTTATTGTGTCATTATGGGGTATTGTGTCATTATGGGGTATTGTGTCATTATGGGGTATTGATGTCATTATGGGGTATTGATGTCATTATGGGGTATTGTGTCATTATGGGGTATTGTGTCATTATGGGGTATTGTGTCATTATGGGGTATTGTGTCATTATGGGGTATTATGTCATTATGGGTTATTGTGTCATTATGGTGTATTGTGTCATTATGGGTTATTGTGTCATTATGGGGTATTGTGTCATTATGGGGTATTGTGTCATTATGGGGTATTGATGTCATTATGGGGTATTGTGTCATTATGGGTTATTGTGTCATTATGGTGTATAAAAAATTGCAAACATTTCTAAAAACATGTTTTCACTTTGTCATTATGGGGTATTTTGTCATTATGGGGTATTGTGTCATTATGGGGTATTGTGTCATTATGGGGTATTGTCTCATTATGGGGTATTAATGTCATTATGGGGTATTGTGTCATGGGGTATTGTGTCATTATGGGGTATTGTGTCATTATGGGGTATTGTGTCATTATGGGGTATTGTGTCATGGAGTATTGTGTCATTATGGGGTATTGTGTCATTATGGGGTATTGTGTCATTATGGGGTATTGTGCCATTATGGGGTATTGATGTCATTATGGGGTATTGTGTCATTATGGGTTATTGTGTCATTATGGTGTATTGTGTCATAATGGGGTATTGTGTCATTATGGGGTATTGTATCATTATGGACTATTGTGTCATTATGGGGTATAATGTCATTATGGAGTATTGTGTCATTATGGGATATTGTGTCATTATGGGTTATTGTGTCATTATGGGGTATTGTGTCATTATGGGGCATTGTGTCATTATGGGGTATTGATGTCATTATGGGGTATTGTGTCATTTTGGGGTATTGTGTCATTATGGGGTATTGTGTCATTATGGGGCATTGTGTCATTATGGGGTATTGATGTCATTATGGGTTATTGTGTCATTATGGGGTATTGTGTCATTATGGGGCATTGTGTCATTATGGGATATTGTGTCATTATGGGTTATTGTGTCATTATGGGGTATTGTGTCATTATGGGGTATTGTGTCATTATGGGGTATTGATGTCATTATGGGGTATTGATGTCATTATGGGTTATTGTGTCATGGAGTATTGTGTCATTATGGAGTATTGTGTCATTATGGGGTATTGTGTCATTATGGGGTATTGTGTCATGGAGTATTGTGTCATTATGGAGTATTGTGTCATTATGGGGTATAATGTCATTATGGGGTATTTTGTCATTATGGGATATTGTGTCATTATGGGTTATTGTGTCATTATGGGGTATTGTGTAATTATGGGGTATTATGTCATTATGGGGTATTGATGTCATTATGGGGTATTGATGTCATTATGGGGTATTTTGTCATTATGGGTTATTGTGTCATTATGGGGTATTGTGTCATTATGGGGTATTGTGTCATTATGGGTTATTGTGTCATTATGGTGTATTGTGTCATTATGGGTTATTGTGTCATTATGGGGTATTGTGTCATTATGGGGTATTGTGTCATTATGGGGTATTGATGTCATTATGGGGTATTGTGTCATTATGGGTTATTGTGTCATTATGGTGTATAAAAAATTGCAAACATTTCTTAAAACATGTTTTCACTTTGTCATTATGGGGTATTTTGTCATTATGGGGTATTGTGTCATTATGGGGTATTGTGTCATTATGGGGTACTGTGTCATTATGGGGTATTGATGTCATTATGGGGTATTGTGTCATGGGGTATTGTGTCATTATGGGGTATTGTGTCATTATGGGGTATTGTGTCATGGAGTATTGTGTCATTATGGGGTATTGTGTCATTATGGGGTATTGTGTCATTATGGGGTATTGTGTCATTATGGGGTATTGATGTCATTATGGGGTATTGTGTCATTATGGGGTATTGTGTCATTATGGGGTATTGTGTCATTATGGGGTATTGTGTCATTGTGGGGTATTGTGTCATTATGGGGTATTGTGTCATGGGTTATTGTGTCATTATGGGGTATTGTGTCATTATGGGGTATTGTGTCATTATGGGGTATTGATGTCATTATGGGGTATTGTGTCATTATGGGGTATTGTGTCATTATGGGGTATTGTGTCATTATGGGGTATTGATGTCATTATGAGGTATTGTGTCATTATGGGTTATTGTGTCATGGAGTATTGTGTCATTATGTAGTATTGTGTCATTATGGGGTATTGTGTCATGGAGTATTGTGTCATTATGGAGTATTGTGTCATTATGGGGTATAATGTCATTATGGGGTATTGTGTCATTATGTGATATTGTGTCATTATGGGTTATTGTGTCATTATGGGGTATTGTGTCATTATGGGGTATTGTGTCATTATGGGGTATTGATGTCATTATGGGGTATTGATGTCATTATGGGGTATTGTGTCATTATGGGGTATTGTGTCATTATGGGGTATTGTGTCATTATGGGGTATTGTGTCATTATGGGGTATTATGTCATTATGGGTTATTGTGTCATTATGGTGTATTGTGTCATTATGGGTTATTGTGTCATTATGGGGTATTGTGTCATTATGGGGTATTGTGTCATTATGGGGTATTGATGTCATTATGGGGTATTGTGTCATTATGGGTTATTGTGTCATTATGGTGTATAAAAAATTGCAAACATTTCTAAAAACATGTTTTCACTTTGTCATTATGGGGTATTTTGTCATTATGGGGTATTGTGTCATTATGGGGTATTGTGTCATTATGGGGTATTGTCTCATTATGGGGTATTAATGTCATTATGGGGTATTGTGTCATGGGGTATTGTGTCATTATGGGGTATTGTGTCATTATGGGGTATTGTGTCATTATGGGGTATTGTGTCATGGAGTATTGTGTCATTATGGGGTATTGTGTCATTATGGGGTATTGTGTCATTATGGGGTATTGTGCCATTATGGGGTATTGATGTCATTATGGGGTATTGTGTCATTATGGGGTATTGTGTCATTATGGGGTATTGTGTCATTATGGGGTATTGATGTCATTATGAGGTATTGTGTCATTATGGGTTATTGTGTCATGGAGTATTGTGTCATTATGGAGTATTGTGTCATTATGGGGTATTGTGTCATTATGGGGTATTGTGTCATGGAGTATTGTGTCATTATGGAGTATTGTGTCATTATGGAGTATTGTGTCATTATGGAGTATTGTGTCATTGTGGGGTATTGTGTCATTATGGGGTATTGTGTCATTATGGGTTATTGTGTCATTATGGTGTATTGTGTCATTATGGGTTATTGTGTCATTATGGGGTATTGTGTCATTATGGGGTATTGTGTCATTATGGGGTATTGATGTCATTATGGGGTATTGTGTCATTATGGGTTATTGTGTCATTATGGTGTATTGTGTCATTATGGGGTATTGTGTCATTATGGGGTATTGTATCATTATGGACTATTGTGTCATTATGGGGTATAATGTCATTATGGAGTATTGTGTCATTATGGGATATTGTGTCATTATGGGTTATTGTGTCATTATGGGGTATTGTGTCATTATGGGGCATTGTGTCATTATGGGGTATTGATGTCATTATGGGGTATTGTGTCATTTTGGGGTATTGTGTCATTATGGGGTATTGTGTCATTATGGGGTATTGATGTCATTATGGGGTATTTTGTCATTATGGGTTATTGTGTCATTATGGAGTATTGTGTCATTATGGGGTATTGTGTCATTATGGGGTATTGTGTCATTATGGGGTATTGTGTCATTATGGTGTATTGTGTCATTATGGGGTATTGTGTCATGGAGTATTGTGTCATTATGGGGTATTATGTCATTATGGGGTATTGTGTCATTATGGGGTATTGTGTCATTATGAGGTATTGTGTCATTATGGGGTATTGTGTCATTATGGGGTATTGTGTCCTTATGGGGTATAATGTCATTATGGGGTATTGTGTCATTATGGGATATTGTGTCCTTATGGGTTATTGTGTCATTTTGGGGTGTTGTGTTATTATGGGGTATTGTGTCATTATGGGGTATTGTGTCATTATGGGTTATTGTGTCATTATGGTGTATTGTGTCATTATGGGGTATTGTGTCATTATGGGGTATTATGTCATTATGGGGTATTTTGTCATTATGGGGTATTGTGTCATTATGGGGTATTGTGTCATTATGGGGTATTGTGTCATGGAGTATTGTGTCATTATGGAGTATTCTGTCATTATGGAGTATTGTGTCATTATGGGGTATTGTGTCATTATGGGGTATTGTGTCATTATGGGGTATTGTGTCATGGAGTATTGTGTCATTATGGAGTATTCTGTCATTATGGAGTATTGTGTCATTATGGGGTATAATGTCATTATGGGGTATTGTGTCATTATGGGATATTGTGTCCTTATGGGGTATAGTGTCATTATGGGGTATTGTGTCATTATGGGGTATTGTGTCCTTATGGGTTATTGTGTCATTTTGGGGTATTGTGTCGTTATGGGGTATTGTGTCATTATGGGGTATTGATGTCATTATGGGGTATTTTTTTCATTATGGGTTATTGTGTCATTATGGGGTATTGTGTCATTATGGGGTATTGTGTCATTATGGGGTATTGTGTCATTATGGGGTATTGTGTCATTATGGGGTATTGTGTCATTATGGGTAATTGTGTCATTATGGGGTATTGTGTCATTATGGGGTATTGTGTCATTATGGAGTATTGTGTCATTATGGAGTATTGTGTCATTATGGAGTATTGTGTCATTATGGGGTATTGTGTCATTATGGGGTATTGTGTCATAATGGGGCATTCGGACATTGTGTCATTTTGGTGTATTGTGTCGTTATGGGGTATTGTGTCATTATGGGGTATTGTGTCATTATGGGGTATTGATGTCATTATGGGGTATTGTGTCATTATGGGTTATTGTGTCATTATGGGGTATTGTGTCATTATGGGGTATTATGTCATTATGGGGTATTGATGTCATTATGGGGTATTGTGTCATTATGGGGTATTATGTCATTATGGGGTATTGATGTCATTATGGGGTATTGTGTCATTATGGGGTATTGTGTCATGGAGTATTGTGTCATTATGGAGTATAAAAAAAAAAATCAATAAATCTGTTTTGAATTCAGGCTTTAACAAAATGTGGACTTAAGTGAAGGGGTGTGAATACTTCCTGAAGACACTGTATATGTTGAAGAGGGTGGGACTCAAGCTGCCTCCCTGTTTCACCCTACGGTGAAACAGGGACATGTGTTGTTTGTACAGATGGATTTTATAATGACGAATGTTTTTCCCCCAACACTGCTTTCCTTCATTTTATATAGCAGACCCTCATGACAAATTGAGTCAAAGGCTTTTTTTTTTATATCATCCAAGCATTAGAAGGCTGCTTTTATTTTGGTTTGTTTGTTTGTCAATTAGGGTGTGCAGGGTGAATACGTAGTTTGACATCCCAAAATAAATTGACATTTGCCAAGGACATTGTGTTTTGTTTTTATTCACTGTGGAAATGTAGGAGTCTGCTGTTAATAGCAATGCAGACGATTTATCTGAGGTTACTGATGACACATATCCTGTAGTTACTGGGGTCAAATCTCTCTCTCTCTCTCTCTCTCTCTCTCTCTCTCTCTCTCTCTCTCTCACTCTCTCTCTTGCCTGACCTTATGTGTCTATTCTCTCTGCGCAATCAATTCATATTCCTCTGCGCAATCTGCAAACAGCATTGTTTAAATCAACCTATAGGAGTCAAGGATTTCCTTAATTCACTGCAATATCACCTTGTATCCCCCCTCCTCACACAAACCCTCACAAGCCACAATCTTAATGTATAACTACAATAGTTACAACAAGAATAGCTAGAAAAACATTGAACACTTACAGATGTAGTGTGTAAAACATTTCCTGTAGTTTTAGCAGTAACTTACTGGCAGCACAGTAGGTTATTGGAGATGTACAGTAAAATAATGCCAGTACAGTAGATAAAACACTAAAAATACGTACTGTATTCTGTGGGGTACACAATTCACACTAACAGGTGCAACAACTATAGCCTCTTACAAGGCACACCTAAAGATATGGTAATGGCCAGAGATTCTTGCCCCGCTCACATTTTCCCATAATGCACCATTAAAATGATTTAATGCTATAATGGTAATACATGACTTTACTCTAAAATGGTATTGTAACATTACTGCATTTCACAGCATTGCAGAGGAATGCCACTGAATGACACTCTGCTTTAGATTGTGTAATATATACTGAATATATATGAATATATGAATATCATAGTGATATTATTCCCTGTGGTTTGAGATACAGTAGTTCAACGGCTCCTTAGAATTGTAGAGAAGGTCATGTTGGTAGAATTTCCCAGCATATTCTGCTTCAGTGTGACAAAAAACATTTTGATTTGGTGGTTATCAATCTACTGAAACGTGAAATGTGTGCAGTCATGCACACCCTGAAATGTTAAGATGCTCTCGATAGTAGCTTTCACAGTTCACTAACGTACTTTCCAGGCATTCACAACGCACACCTTGCGTACTCTCTGTTGTGTAATGGTGTGGTGAATCTTCCTGGTGTAGCGAAGGGACTCGCGCCCCTATTAAGACCCAGTGCCAACTGTGTCTCTCCACAGGAGCACCATTTGCAGGTAATCATTACAGTAGTGTGAGTGACTCAGCCTTTTCTAAATCCATTATTTTGTCTTCCAAGAACTCCCAGTCAAAAGACCAACCCGGTCCTGAAACCTTGTCTATGGATACAACAACGTGATGGTTAAATAATATGTCTCAACCATTTAATAAGTAGACTGTATTCTCTTAAAAATAAAGGTGTAAGTTATAACCGAAAGGTTAGTGAGAGCGATGCCAGAAAGGAACCATTTTAGGGTCTCTGAAGAACCACAAATGGAAATGTTCTTTGAAGAACCATACAACAATCCCAAACAAGAAATGTTTTGAATAGCCCTGCTGTAGAGTTTAAAGCATGATTTGCATATTTCTCAGGGTGCCTTTTGTTTTAGAGTTACCAGTACCAACTATGGTTGTGATTGTGCTAGTGACAGAGACATGGTTGTTGCATTCATACATGTTCTGTCCTATGGTCTTCATCAAGTGAGATCCTAAGTGAATATGTTGAAATTAACATTTAATTATTTAAGACAATACATATTACATAAGCCCTTAAGAGGCCTAGTTTTCCCCTAATACAGTGGCCTGAAACTCATAGTTTACAGGCCACATCAGGCCTGCAAGTCAACTTATGCTGGCTTGCATAGTGATGTGTAATTCCTACAGTATTTTGAATTTGTATTCACCTGCAATCTGCATTCAGAATGTCTGCCAGGGTTGGAAAGACTAAGATATGAGAATACCTTAAACATCTAAACTCAAACAACCAATTCAGTAATAGATTGGAATAGTTTTGAAAAATCAATGTTATTTATATTTGAGTAGGATAAGATTAATTAATCAATCAATGTACAAAACATACTGTAGATATTGAAACAAACAATCCCCAAAAAAACACCTTCAATAGAGCATGCTGGGAAATATGATAATGGTAATGGTTTTGGTTCAACTCTGGTTTTTATTAACACCAACACTCTTGTTCATTTACACCACTGAGTGTTCATTTAACTCGTTACTGTTTTAATTTAACTCTTGAAGCAACACTAGTTAACACTGGCCAATTTGCTGTGTGCTGTGAAATGGACACATCTGCAGGCTTCCATACATTTCAAGAAACTGAAGAACTCTAGGTGCCACGTCAAGAACCCCACACTTAACTCAAAGGTTCTTTATCGGGCAAGAGTTCTCCAAGGAATCATAAGAGCTGACAAAGACCATTTAAGAACCTTTTATTTTTTACAGTGTATAGAATAAAACACCTATGATGTCGTCTCTTGATAGTTATTTAGTCTCCTCAATGTAATAAATAGGCATACTAAGACTATGAGAACGCATAGAGGAAAAGGTCATGCTGATTCAACAGGCGAGGATTCCTCTTCAAACTTTGGGGTTTGCAACTTGAGGAACTCATACAGTTGAAGCTACGATACTGTCAGGTTTCAAACTTAGCATGTGATGACAATACAACAGAACAGATGAACAGGAATGACATTTACCCAAACATACGTATAGTTTAAATCCATACCCCTACTGAGCCACGCCCCCACTCCAGGATTCCTCCAGGAACCCGTTGCTACATTGAACCATTAAGGGTTCCTCCAAGAACCCCAACTAACAGAAGGTGCAAATATGAGCCATTGACTAGCAATTGATATTGACCTCCAGGGGTTCTGAGGATCTCCAGGGTTTTCTACATTCTAAAAGTGTACTGTATAATATTTCATATGATTTGGGCCATGCATGTTTTCCAACCATGTGACTTGGCCAGGGAATCCTCTGAGCCCTACTTATACTGTCATAGTCATGTGTCATTGTTGGTGGAACCCTTGAGACTGACTGATACACTTCAGTGTGATTTACACACATTTCTCCCCCTGTAAATCATACAAGTGACACAATGTTTATCCTCTTTCAGAAGATGGTTAAAGATCAGTAAAAGATGAGTTATCAATGGTGTGAGAATTATAAATTACAACAGACATTCCAAATAAAGAATAGTGCACTATTGTGAGGGGAATTCTGTTTCATAAAAAAATATCACATGTATTGCACATCCTGGCCCTAGAAATGACTACACTGTGTTTATTTCAGCATAAGAGATGCCTGCAAGAAAAAAATCATTTTTACACATATTATGCACAATGATAGATAATTATCCGTAGATTTTATCTTACTGAATTTGAGCTCTTTTCGTGTGTATTTGACTGGCCAGGAAATGTGGCAGTCTTTCATTTTCAACACAATTATTTATTTTTAAGGTCACATCCCTCTATATTAAGAACAACATTACTGAATGCTCTTTCCTCCTTTCTTGAAGAGCTGAAGATAACTTTTTGGACGTAATGGACTTCACAGAGAGAAAACCGTTCATAAATGAAAAAACCCACAGGGTGCCATTTGTTTTAATGGAAAATATTGGTGATGCCAAGCTGCTCGTTTGGTTCAAGACTTCCATTTCCCATTTCTTTTAATTTGTCAGCAAATCACTTCACTTACGGCCATCAAGTAATCGGGAGTTCTAAGCAACCTTAGTCATGAGCACTGCATGTCATTATAGTAGTGTTTTCAACGATATGATAACATGAGGTTTCAAAATGTGCTCCAGGATATTTGTAGATATGCCCTGTAACCAATACACTCATATTTTACCATGAACTCAGCACACTGATTTGTCTGTCCAAAAACTCTGCATCAGAAAGTGTCATACAAACCCTGTGAAAGTAATTACGCCACAAAAAAATACAAAAATGGTGCCCTGTGTGAGGATAATAATTTACAATGGTGGGTAGCTAAAAGCCTCTTCTTATCTCCATCATGTCATTATGGGAGATCAGATGTATTATTTGCTGAATGGTAAACCATGAACTGAAGGTAGTGCAATACTCTGCGTACGTCCCAAATGGCACCTTATTCTCTGTTTAGTCTCTATTGGCCCTGGTCAAAAGGAATGCGTTATATAGGGAATAGATTGCCATTTGGGACATTCCCTTTCTGTTCAAAGTGCTTAAATAGACCTCCAACATCTAACAGATAGGTGATTCATTTATATTAGGGGGCCATTTCAAAGGTTTTTATCATGCCTCGCTTTCTGAGACTGATTAATGTGAAAATGTTTAAATGAAACACCTCTTGGTAGTAGTAATGGTTTGTCCCATGGCCAGTCTTCTTTGGCTCATAGAATTTCAGACTCCGTCCAAAATGGCACTCTACCCTACATAGCGCACTACTTTTCTGCCCTATGGGCTCTGGTCAAAAGTATTGCACTATAAAAAAGAATAGGGTGGCCTTTGGGACTTAAGACCGCGCCACAGGCTGATTCAAGGTCAGCCGCAGACTTTCTTGCAGCAGTGGGTTCTCTGTCTTCTTCTTTTTACGCTGTCCTACATGCCTGCCCCAGCAAACGTCTGGTATTATTGATGCCCTTGTGAAGGACAAGGTTCTTGAAAGACTTTTCAAAACACTTTCAATAACAGAGATGAATTTGGTTCCTTGATGACCTTAATAATTTCTAATTCCATGTGTATGGTGTACGGCACTACAATAGAAAATAACAGAACAGTACTTAAATTAAGTACAGTGCTAATAGAATGCATGTTAGCTGCAGTAGAACAACCAATAAAGAAAATGGCTTTACAATCAACATAACCAACATACAGTATACTCGTCAGCTTTACTGAAGGTAATAATGAAGGCTCCTTTGTGTCATAAACAAATTCACTGCTGCAGCTAACATACATTTAATAACCATTTGTGTGACATAATATTGTGTGTCCACATTCTGTGCATTGGAATGGCAGCGTCGGATGAAGCTCAAGGAAGGAGGTGTGTGTCACAGCTGGTGAGCGATCTCTAATACGAAGGAAGTCTTGAGGTTCTGCTCGCCTGAGGTAGAATAGCTCATGATCAGCTGTAGACCAAACTGATGCTGGCACTAACAACACATTCAACGGGCTGTATAAGCAAAGAAGAAAATGCACAGAGGCGGCGCTCCTAGTGGCCAGTGATTTTAATGCAGGAAAACGGAATCTGTTTTAGCTCATTTTTAACAGCATGGCAACTAGAGGTGAATAAAAAAAATTGATCACAGAAATGCCTAAAAAGCTCTCCCTTGCCTTCAATTTGGCAAATCTGACCATAACACTATCCACCTGAATTTTTCTTACAAGCAAAAACTCAAACAGGAAGTACTAATGACGCATGCAATATGGAAGTGGTCTGATGAAGCAGATGCTACAAGACTGCTAATACATTTTTTAATAAGGCTGTAACGTATAAGTCAAGGGGTCTGAATACTTTCCATCTCTATTACCTGGTACCCCTGCACATGGACTCTGTACTGGTACCCCTGCACATGGACTCTGTACTGGTACCCCTGCACATGGACTCTGTACTGGTACCCCTGCACATGGACTCTGTACTGGTACCCCTGCACATGGACTCTGTACTTGCCTGGTACCCTGTGTATATAGCCATGTTATTACCTGGTAACCTGTGTATATATCCATGTTATTACCTGGTACCCTGTGTATAGAGCCATGTTATTACCTGGTACCCTCTGTATATATCCATGTTATTACCTGGTACCCTGTGTATATAGCCATGTTATTAACTGGTACCCTGTGTATATAGCCATGTTATTACTTGGTACCCTGTGTATATAGCCATGTTATTACTTGGTACCCTGTGTATATAGCCATGTTATTACTTGGTACCCTGTGTATATAGCCATGTTATTACCTGGTACCCTGTGTATATAGTCATGTTATTAACTGGTACCCTATGTATATAGCCATGTTATTACCTGGTACCCTGTGTATATAGCCATGTTATTACCTGGTACCCTGTGTAAATATCCATGTTATTACCTGGCACCCTGTTTATATAGCCATGTTATTACCTGGTACCCTGTGTATATAGCCATGTTATTACCTGGTACCCTGTGTATATAGCCATGTTATTACCTGGTGCCCTGTGTATATAGCCATGTTTGTACCTGGTACCCTGTGTATATAGTTACGTTATTAACTGGTATCCTGTGTAAATAGCCATGTTATTACCTGGTACCCTGTATATATCCATGTTATTACCTGGTACCCTGTGTATATAGACATGTTATTACCTGGTACCCTATGTATATAGACATGTTATTACCTGGTACCCTGTGTATATAGACATGTTATTACCTGGTACCCGTGTATATAGACATGTTATTACCTGGTACCCTGTGTACATAGCCATGTTATTACCTGGTACCCTGTGTATATAGCCATGTTATTACCTGGTACCCTGTATATATAGCCATGTTATTACCTGGTACCCTGTATATATAGCCATGTTATTACTTGGTACCCTGTGTATATAGCCATGTTATTACCTGGTACCCTGTGTATATAGCCATGTTATTATCTAGTAACTTGTGTAAATATCCATGTTATTACCTGGTACCCTGTGTATATAGCCATGTTATTATCTGGTACCTTGTCTATATAACCATGTTATTACCTGGTACCCTGTGTAAATATCCATGTTATTACCTGGTACCCTGTGTATATAGCCATGTTATTACCTGGTACCCTGTGTATATAGCCATGTTATTATCTGGTAACTTGTGTAAATATCCATGTTATTACCTGGTACCCTGTGTATAGAGCCATGTTATTATCTGGTACCTTGTCTATATAGCCATGTTATTACCTGGTACCCTGTGTAAATATCCATGTTATTACCTGGTACCCTGTGTATATAGCCATGTTATTACCTGGTACCCTGTGTATATAGCCATGTTATTACCTGGTACCCTGTGTATATAGCCATGTTATTACCTGGTACCCTGTGTATATAGCCATGTTATTACCTGTTACCCTGTGTATATAGCCATGTTATTACCTGGTACCCTGTGTATATAGCCATGTTTTTACCTGGTACCCTGTGTATATAGTCATGTTATTAACTGGTATCCTGTGTATATAGCCATGTTATTACCTGGTACCCTGTATATATCCATGTTATTACCTGGTACCCTGTGTATATAGACATGTTATTACCTGGTACCCTATGTATATAGACATGTTATTACCTGGTACCCTGTGTATATAGACATGTTATTACCTGATACCCTGTGTATATAGACATGTTATTACCTGGTACCCTGTGTATATAGACATGTTATTACCTGGTACCCTGTGTATATATCCATGGTATTACCTGGTACCCTGTGTATATAGCCATGTCATTACCTGGTACCCTGTGTATATATCCATGTTATTACCTGGTACCCTGTGTATATAGCCATGTTATTACCTGGTACCCTGTGTTTATAGACATGTTATTACCTGGTTGTTATTACCTCATTGTTACCCATTTCACTGTTAGTCCATCTGTTGTATTGTTGGGAAGGGCCTTACGTAGTATTTGACAAATAAAATGTTATTTGATTTGACAAAGCTTTGTGACGAGGAAGAATAAACTCAGGAATGGAGACGTGGTCAAAGAGACCCCTAGACCACCAGACAACAAGAATTATCCTAAGGCAATTAAACTCACAGCCCCCCCCCATCCTCACCCTCCATCTCCTTCACCACTCCTCACCCCTCCATCTCCTTCACCACTCCTCACCCCTCCCTCCCACCTTCAGGCACCCCATTGTTGTGTGATTAACTTCCAATGAGCAGCAGGGCAGCTTACATTCCCATTAACCAGGTTCGGTGGCAGGAACAAAAAGCCTTCTTAATCATGACCAGGAGGAAAAGCTCTGAAATGTGTGGTGTGCTGCCAGCGTCTTAGGAGGAGAGAGTTCTTATTCCACTAAAGCTTCTCTCAACACACTTATTCTTTTAGCAGTTGCTCAAATAATGTTTCTCCCTTGTTGCCATGGTGCTTTGCAATACAAAAGCATGTTTTTAAGCGAGGCATATGGAATATTCAATTGATGCCATTCCTGTAGATGTAGAGGCCCATTTTGATTGGCCACTTAGTATGTTATTATTTGGAAATCTGTTTGGAAAAGCTGGGTTTGAAACGGTAAAAGGTAGTAGAAAAAAAAAAAACTGTTGATGGAGATGTTTGTAACCTTCACTTTTCTCTACTCTCTAGCATCAAAGACGATAGGTGTTCGAAGATCTCGATATTTTCTGTCAGAATGATTTTAGTCTGCCACCGTATGTCCTACCTCTGTTCACTCTGTCCCAAAGCCTTCCTCTATCACTCTTTTTCTATCACTCCATCCCTCTTTCTCTCAATAGAAGCCTCCCACTGGGCAGAAACGTCAGTTCAACGTTGATTCAACCAGGTTTTTGCTGTGACACAGTTTGTATTAAATTAACCTTGGATTCAATGCACCATGCATAGAGTGCTTGACATTCAAGGCAGTTTCAAGGTGCTACATAGAGGATGATGGTAAAAAAATAAGTGACGTTTAAGTTGTGATATGTGCAAAGAATGATTTGTTGTCATAGACATCATGTCAGACTGTTATTGCGAAGTATCAGAATAGTGTCTAATTTAACTGTTGTCTGTACTTACATATTACCCAGCGGGGAACCATCAAGGCCTTGTTGTATTGTTTTAATATACTGTAAATATTTCTTTCTATTTAATGTTTTCGATAATAATTCATTGATATGCTGATTATATTATTATTTTTAACAACATTCTGATTTAATCTCTTCAGTTTGTGTCGGAAAAGAAAGGATTAAAATAGAGGAGAAGAAAATATACTACATCTCTCTCTCTCTCTCTCTCTCTCTCTCTCCCTCACTCCCTCCCCCATATGGAACCATATTCCCCCCTCACCCCCTCCCCCATATGGAACCATATTCCCCCCTCACCCCCTCCCCCATATGGAACCATATTCCCCCCTCACTCCCTCCCCCATATGGAACCATATTCCCTATATAGTTCACTACCTTTGACCAGAGGCCTACCAGGGGGTTGCATTTGGGATATAGACATTGTGTTGGTATGATACTGATTTCTTGTGATCAGTAAATCATTCAACCCTAAGGTGGCAGCAGTATGGCTTTAAAGCTGAACAAGTAGCTCATACTGCCACCACCATCTTTATGCTACATGTTAAAGCAGAACAAGTAGCTCATACTGCCGCCACCATCTTTATGCTACATGTTAAAGCAGAACAAGTAGCTCATACTGCCACTACCATCTTTATGCTACATGTTAAAGCTGAACAAGTAGCTCATACTGCCGCCACCATCTTTATGCTACATGTTAAAGCAGAACAAGTAGCTCATACTGCCACTACCATCTTTATGCTACATGTTAAAGCTGAACAAGTAGCTCATACTGCCGCCACCATCTTTATGCTACATGTTAAAGCTGAACAAGTAGCTCATACTGCCGCCACCATCTTTATGCTACATGTTAAAGCAGAACAAGTAGCTCATACTGCCGCCACCATCTTTATGCTACATGTTAAAGCAGAACAAGTAGCTCATACTGCCGCCACCATCTTTATGCTACATGTTAAAGCAGAACAAGTAGCTCATACTGCCGCCACCATCTTTATGCTACATGTTAAAGCAGAACAAGTAGCTCATACTGCCACCACCATCTTTATGCTACATGTTAAAGCAGAACAAGTAGCTCATACTGCCACCACCATCTTTATGCTACATGTTAAAGCAGAACAAGTATCTCATACTGCCGCCACCATCTTTATGCTACATGTTAAAGCAGAACAAGTAGCTCATACTGCCGCCACCATCTTTATGCTACATGTTAAAGCAGAACAAGTAGCTCATACTGCCGCCACCATCTTTATGCTACATGTTAAAGCAGAACAAGTAGCTCATACTGCCGCCACCATCTTTATGCTACATGTTAAAGCAGAACAAGTAGCTCATACTGCCGCCACCATCTTTATGCTACATGTTAAAGCAGAACAAGTAGCTCATACTGCCGCCACCATCTTTATGCTACATGTTAAAGCAGAACAAGTAGCTCATACTGCCGCCACCATCTTTATGCTACATGTTAAAGCAGAACAAGTAGCTCATACTGCCGCCACCATCTTTATGCTACATGTTAAAGCAGAACAAGTAGCTCATACTGCCGCCACCATCTTTATGCTACATGTTAAAGCAGAACAAGTAGCTCATACTGCCGCCACCATCTTTATGCTACATGTTAAAGCACACCACCATCTTTATGCTACATGTTAAAGCAGAACAAGTAGCTCATACTGCCGCCACCATCTTTATGCTACATGTTAAAGCAGAACAAGTAGCTCATACTGCCGCCACCATCTTTATGCTACATGTTAAAGCAGAACAAGTAGCTCATACTGCCGCCACCATCTTTATGCTACATGTTAAAGCAGAACAAGTAGCTCATACTGCCGCCACCATCTTTATGCTACATGTTAAAGCAGAACAAGTAGCTCATACTGCCACCACCATCTTTATGCTACATGTTAAAGCAGAACAAGTAGTTCATACTGCCGCCACCATCTTTATGCTACATGTTAAAGCAGAACAAGTAGTTCATACTGCCGCCACCATCTTTATGCTACATGTTAAAGCAGAACAAGTAGCTCATACTGCCGCCACCATCTTTATGCTACATGTTAAAGCAGAACAAGTAGCTCATACTGCCACCACCATCTTTATTCTACATGTTAAAGCAGAACAAGTATCTCATACTGCCGCCACCATCTTTATGCTACATGTTAAAGCAGAACAAGTAGCTCATACTGCCGCCACCATCTTTATGCTACATGTTAAAGCAGAATAAGTAGCTCATACTGCCGCCACCATCTTTATGCTACATGTTAAAGCAGAACAAGTAGCTCATACTGCCGCCACCATCTTTATGCTACATGTTAAAGCAGAACAAGTAGCTCATACTGCCGCCACCATCTTTATGCTACATGTTAAAGCAGAACAAGTAGCTCATACTGCCGCCACCATCTTTATGCTACATGTTAAAGCAGAACAAGTAGCTCATACTGCCGCCACCATCTTTATGCTACATGTTAAAGCAGAACAAGTATCTCATACTGCCGCCACCATCTTTATGCTACATGTTAAAGCAGAACAAGTAGCTCATACTGCCACCACCATCTTTATGCTACATGTTAAAGCAGAACAAGTAGCTCATACTGCCGCCACCATCTTTATGCTACATGTTAAAGCAGAACAAGTAGCTCATACTGCCGCCACCATCTTTATTCTACATGTTAAAGCAGAACAAGTAGCTCATACTGCCGCCACCATCTTTATGCTACATGTTAAAGCAGAACAAGTAGCTCATACTGCCGCCACCATCTTTATGCTACATGTTAAAGCAGAACAAGTAGCTCATACTGCCGCCACCATCTTTATGCTACATGTTAAAGCAGAACAAGTAGCTCATACTGCCGCCACCATCTTTATGCTACGTGTTAAAGCAGAACAAGTAGCTCATACTGCCGCCACCATCTTTATGCTACATGTTAAAGCAGAACAAGTAGCTCATACTGCCGCCACCATCTTTATGCTACATGTTAAAGCAGAACAAGTAGCTCATACTGCCACCACCATCTTTATGCTACATGTTAAAGCAGAACAAGTAGCTCATACTGCCGCCACCATCTTTATGCTACATGTTAAAGCAGAACAAGTAGCTCATACTGCCGCCACCATCTTTATGCTACATCTGTGACCTACTCACTTGTCAAGATACAAGTAATAGCACATAGCAAACTAGAAAACAGCTAATGGTTTTACGAAAAGGTAATTTGATCCATTTTTTGGGGGTAATCAAATTAGAACATTAACAGTTTGTCTGTCATCTAATTATTATTCATTTCCAATGTCTTTGTTAATCCCTTCTCTGTTCAGATGATGTTAATATGTTTCAATAAATTGCAAACCAATTCAGCTTGAGTTCATTTAATTACAATACTTAATGAAAATCATAATGTATGAATTGAGTACTAGCTCGAAAATCAATCACTTTCCATGAACATTTTATGGCAATTTCTTTTGCGTTTGAATAAACTCTAATTATGTACATTAGTGAAAGTCAATGCCTTAATATTTAATGAATCCTGGATAATCCCACAGCAATCAATTTAGATCAAAATTGCTTTTCTCCAAAGGTAGACAAAGAAATAGAGAGAGAGAGAAAGAGAGAGAGAGGGGTTCAACAAACTCATCCACAGTACTACACCATAATAACTCGTCCACAGTACTACACCATAATAATGCCTATTATTATATGCAGTGGCTTTGTCGAACTCCAGGATGGATAATTACTTTATTTATATCTAATAGTTCCAACGAACCATTATGTGCAAGGGTTAGATTGACAGGGCTCATTACTCTGTATTTAGCCTGAATCTGAAGGAAATTAGTACCACACAATGTGGCAGCTATATACACTGACCAAAAATATAAGTACCAACATGTAAAGTGCTGGTCCCATATTTCATGAGCTGAAATAAAAAAATCCCAGAATTTTTCCGTACGCTCAAAAAGTTTATTTCTCTGAATTGATGTGTAAACATTTGTTTACGTTCCCGTTAGTGAAAATGTCTCTGTTGACAAGATAATCCATCCACCTGACAGGTGTGTCATATCAAGAAGCTGATTAAATAGCATGACCATTACACAGGTGCACCTTGTGCTGGGGACAATAAAAGGCCACTCTAAAATGTGCAGTTTTGTCACACAACACAATGCCACATGTTTCAGGTTTTGAGGGAGCGTTCAATTGGCTGCTGACTGCAGGAATGTCCACCAGAGCTGTTCGCATGCTGACAGCAGGAACGTCCACCAGAGCTGCTGACAGCAGGAACGTCCACCAGAGCTGCTGACTGCAGGGACGTCCACCAGAGCTGCTGACTGCAGGGACGTCCACCAGAGCTGCTGACTACAGGAACGTCCACCAGAGCTGCTGACTTCAGGAATGTCCACCAGAGCTGCTGACTGCAGGGACGTCCACCAGAGCTGCTGACTGCAGGGACGTCCACCAGAGCTGCTGACTACAGGAACGTCCACCAGAGCTGCTGACTGCAGGAATGTCCACCAGAGCTGCTGACTGCAGGGACGTCCACCAGAGCTGCTGACTGCAGGAACGTCCACCAGAGCTGCTGACTGCAGGAATGTCCACCAGAGCTGCTGACTGCAGGAATGTCCACCAGAGCTGCTGACTGCAGGGACGTCCACCAGAGCTGCTGACTGCAGGGACGTCCACCAGAGCTACTGACTGCAGGAACGTCCACCAGAGCTGCTGACTGCAGGGACGTCCACCAGAGCTGCTGACTGCAGGAACGTCCACCAGAGCTGCTGACTGCAGGAACGTCCACCAGAGCTGCAGACTGCAGGAATGTCCACCAGAGCTGCTGACTGCAGGAATGTCCACCAGAGCTGTTGGCATGCTGACTGCAGGAATGTCCACCAGAGCTGTTGGCATGCTGACTGCAGGAATGTCCACCAGAGCTGTTGGCATGCTGACTGCAGGAACGTCCACCAGAGCTGTTGGCATGCTGACTGCAGGAATGTCCACCAGAGCTGTTGGCATGCTGACTGCAGGAATGTCCACCAGAGCTGTTGGCATACTGACTGCAGGAATGTCCACCAGAGCTGTTGGCATGCTGACTGCAGGAACGTCCACCAGAGCTGCAGACTGCAGGAATGTCCACCAGAGCTGCTGACTACAGGGACGTCCACCAGAGCTGCTGACTGCAGGAACGTCCACCAGAGCTGCTGACTGCAGGGACGTCCACCAGAGCTGCTGACTGCAGGAATGTCCACCAGAGCTGCTGACTGCAGGAACGTCCACCAGAGCTGCTGACTGCAGGAACGTCCACCAGAGCTGCTGACTACAGGAACGTCCACCAGAGCTGCTGACTACAGGAACGTCCACCAGAGCTGCTGACTACAGGAATGTCCACCAGAGCTGTTGACTGCAGGAATGTCCACCAGAGCTGCTGACTGCAGGAACGTCCACCAGAGCTGTTGACTGCAGGAATGTCCACCAGAGCTGCTGACTGCAGGAACGTCCACCAGAGCTGCTGACTGCAGGAACGTCCACCAGAGCTGTTGACTGCAGGAATGTCCACCAGAGCTGTTGACTGCAGGAATGTCCACCAGAGCTGCTGACTGCAGGAACGTCCACCAGAGCTGCTGACTGCAGGAACGTCCACCAGAGCTGCTGACTGCAGGAACGTCCACCAGAGCTGCTGACTGCAGGAACGTCCACCAGAGCTGCTGACTGCAGGAACGTCCACCAGAGCTGCTGACTGCAGGAACGTCCACCAGAGCTGTTGACTGCAGGAATGTCCACCAGAGCTGTTGACTGCAGGAATGTCCACCAGAGCTGCTGACTGCAGGAACGTCCACCAGAGCTGTTGACTGCAGGAATGTCCACCAGAGCTGTTGACTGCAGGAATGTCCACCAGAGCTGCTGACTGCAGGAACGTCCACCAGAGCTGCTGACTGCAGGAACGTCCACCAGAGCTGCTGACTGCAGGAATGTCCACCAGAGCTGTTGACTGCAGGAACGTCCACCAGAGCTGCTGCCAGATAATTGAATGTTAATTTCTCCACCAGAACCCGTCCAACCAGCCTCACAACCACAGACCACATGTAACCACACCAGCCCAGGACCTCCACCTCCACATCCGGCTTCTTCACCTGTGAGATCGTCTGAGACCAGCCACCTGGACAGCTGATTAATCTGAGGAGTATTTATGTCTGTATTAACGCCCTTTTGTGGGGAAAAACTCATTCTGATTGGCTGGGCATGGCTCCCCAGTGGGTGGGCTCCCAGGCCCAGTCATGTGAAATCCATAGATTACAGCTTAATGAATTTATTTCAATTGACTGGTTTCCTTGTAAGAGCTGTAACTCAGCACAATTGTTGAAATTATTGCATTAGTTTGTTTGTTCAGTACATAATACATTTACATTGTAAGCAGAGCTGTAACCAGGGTTTGAGTCAAAAACAAGCTAAATTGACCCCAGCCATGATGATCTTCGTCTGCTGGTACAGTGACTATATTACGCCACACCGCCAGTCACAAGTCATGATCACAGTCATTTTCCAAGTCACCGTTTGGTCACGGTAACTAGGCTTCTGCAAAACTGCACAGCTGATGGTCAAAATCAAAACATGTGCATACGGATGACATGTATTTTTTCCCCTGCCACTTCATGATAATGGTCCATTCTAAATCAAAACTAATTTCACAGATATATTATTTAGTATATGTAAGGACAATTAAATTGAGAATAGTCTGATGGTTGAAAATACTATCACTTGTGAATTTTATATTTTCACCTGTGAATGATGCCCAGCGAGTCTAAGGCAAGAAACATGCCTGTTCTTATAAGCAAAGTCATTGCACAATCGAGTTTTGACTGGCCATTATTTAAAAGAGAATCCCAGCTTTCTCGTGCTGCTATATTTATTTCTCAATTCTTAAAATGAATCACATTAATCAGCTTTACAACCGGTGCAGCCTACCTGGCATATATAGGCGGTGCGTGAGTTTCTAGTTTAGGAAGCTTTACAACCGGTGTAGCCTACCTGGCATATATAGGCGGTGCGTGAGTTTCTAGTTTAGGAAGCTTCACTATAAAATACACCTTTATGATAAAGCATTCCATGCATCATTTACAGACTGATGTAAGATAACATCCATTCGTAATGTGATGAGTAGATTGAATAGTCATAATTTAGGCTAATAATATAATTCAGTCAGTGTTCACTGTATAGAGAGTAGAGTAGGCCGAGGCTATAGGCTAGAACAGACACCCTTCTTCTTTCTTTACATGGGAACAACACATTTAAATCTACTACACCTTATATGACTGACATTAGAAGAAAAACTTGTTTATACACTAATGACAGGGTAGCCTGCTCAGCTGACACTGACAAACTGACCAATCAAAACCAGGTTGTCCATACCATAGGCCAATGAGAAGGGAGACAGAAATAGAATAGGGAGTCCATCTAAATTATTGTCCAAAAAAACCTCTTAAGTAGCACTGACTTAACAATGATTAATAGTGACTGTGTGCAGTGAACACTCAAATCAAACCAAATCACATGTTATTGGTCACATGCACGTGTCTAGCAGATGTTATTGTTCACATGCACGTGTTTAGCAGATGTTATTGTTCACATGCACGTGTCTAGCAGATGTTATTGGTCACATGCACGTGTCTAGCAGATGTTATTGTTCACATGTATGTGTTTAGCAGATGTTATTGGTCACATGCACGTGTCTAGCAGATGTTATTGGTCACATGCACGTGTCTAGCAGATGTTATTGTTCACATGTATGTGTTTAGCAGATGTTATTGTTCACATGCACGTGTTTAGCAGATGTTATTGATCACATGCACGTGTCTAGCAGATGTTATTGGTCACATGCACGTGTCTAGCAGATGTTACTGGTCACATGCACGTGTCTAGCAGATGTTATTGCGGGTGAAAATAGCGAAATGCTTGTGCTTCTAGTTCCAACAGTGCAGTAATATCTAACAAGTAATATCTAACAATTTCAAAACATATACCCATACATCTAAGTAAGGAATGGAATTAAGAATATATAAATATATCGACGAGCGATGTCAAAGCGGCCTGGACTAAGATACAGTAGAATAGTATAGAATACAGTATATACATATGAGATGAGTAATGCAAACCATGTAAACATTATCAAAGTGACTAGATGTGTTTTGTCTCTCGGTCCCAGCTTTGATGCATCTGTACTGACCTCGCCTTCTGGATGATAGAGGGGTGAACAGGCAGTGGCTCGGTTGGTTGATGTCCTTGATGATCTTTTTGGCCTTCCTGTGACATCGGGTGCTGTAGGTGTCCTGGACGGCGGGTAGTTTGCCCCCGGTAATGCATTTGGCAGACCACACACCCTTCTGGAGAGCCCTGCGGTTGTGGGCGGTGCAGTTGCCATACCAGGAGGTGATGCAGCCCAGCAGAATGCTCTCAATTGTGCATCTGTAAAGGTTTGTGAGGGTTTTAGGTGCCAAACCAAATTTCTTCAGCCTCCTGACAAGTAATATCTAACAATTTCACAACATTTACCCATCTAAGTAAGGAATGGAATTAAGAATATATACATATATGGGCGAGTGATGTCAAAGCGGCCTGGACTAAGATACAGTAGAATAGTATAGAATACAGTACATATGAGATGAGTAATGCAATATATGTAAACATTATTAAAAAGTGACTAGTGTTCCATTTCGTAAAGTGGCCAGAGATTTCAAATAGCTATTTAACAGTCTGATGGCATTGAGATAGATGTTTTTGGTGAATGTGTTGCTAAAAAGGCAAATCCGGAGAACGCAGGCGAACATAAGGAAAAAACCACTGTTCATGATTCCACTCTTTCACAAATAGCTAGGTGTTAAAAGAACTGTCAAATCAAGAATAGAAGCATTCTGAACTTTGATCAATGCTGTGAACAATGTTCAGATGTTGACCTGCAATTGATTTTCTTCATTGTGTTCAAAATATATATATATATTATGTAGTTACGACCATGATTGTCAAGGGATGTCATCACTGACTGTGGCATCATTACTTAGATCAGGTTTATTCCCCATGGTCAATCCTGTTTAAGCCACTCTAACAGTGGAGTGGGATTTACTACTAGGAAATGTACTGACTTGAATCTTTTCTTGTACAGGCTTGTTTTTATATTGTACATTTTTCTCCTGTTGTAACTTCACTATTTTGCACATTGCCAGTCTTTTTTTATCCTTTTAAACCCCGTTTGTCATTATAGATTACAAATAGCCATCTGATGTGTGTAACACTTACAGTATATTTCAGCACAACTACCCCCCAAGAAACAATGTTTATGCACATAATGGCTTGTTTTGAAAAATTAGTTGGTGACTTAATTTCATTAGAAACATCAACTTTATTGCTCCAGCCTATCTACATAATGTGATTAACATCCCATTTTGTTTTGATTATTTTTTTCACTCGTTACATTTGCATAATGAGTGTCAATATTGTGCAAAGACCCCCTGCCTTCCCTCTACCTACTGGGGCTATCCAGGAAGTGACATATTGTGCAAGGACCCCTACCTTCCTCCTACCTACTGGGGCTGTCCAGGAAGTGACATATTGTTGAAGGACCCCTACCTTCCTCCTACCTACTGGGGCTGTCCAGGAAGTGACATATTGTGCAAGGACCCCTACCTTCCTCCTACCTACTGGGGCTATCCAGGAAGTGACATATTGTGCAAGGACCCCTACCTTCCTCCTGCCTACTGGGGCTGTCCAGGAAGTGACATATTGTTGAAGGACCCCTACCTTCCTCCTACCTACTGGGGCTGTCCAGGAAGTGACATATTGTGCAAGGACCCCTACCTTCCTCCTACCTACTGGGGCTATCCAGGAAGTGACATATTGTGCAAGGACCCCTACCTTCCTCCTACCTACTGGGGCTGTCCAGGAAGTGACATATTGTTGAAGGAACCCATACCTTCCTCCTATCTACTGGGGCTTTCCAGGAAGTGACATATTGTGCAAGGACCCCTACCTTCCTCCTACCTACTGGGGCTATCCAGGAAGTGACTCATGGTAAGAAAGAAGAAAACCATGTTGTTAAAGACGTTTCAAATGACGGCGATATCATTATTAGGCATATTTCTTTGGGTTTGTGAGCCTGGAAGCTTCATTGAGTTTCAGCTTAGTGGGGGGCAGGGCATTCTGTCTTTGCAGCAAGTAAACCTTAGAGGAGTTTTTAAATTAGTTGTTTTTCTTTTGAGTTTTTAGTTGAGGGATTAGTTTAAAATAATAACACTATATTTCCAAAATACCATATTATGTAATGTTGTTGGACGGATGGACAGATGGATGTACTGTACAATTACCTGATTATTCATTAAAACAACAATTGACTGCATATTCAAAAGCAGAGCAGATGGAAATGTCTTTGTTACAACCCTGTAATAAGCAGAACACTAACCAGGAACCAATTAGGCCTCCCCACAGTAATATGACTGTCATTGTTTAGCAGCCAACTAAATACACCCTTTCTCTGGCAGGCTGTGTCATAGGAACAGGACTAATTGCAAAGGCCAGTCGCAATGTTACCATATATATATTTTTGCAGCTGCGGAACTGGAGGACGCTGGTCAACTTATTGGGATTTCACCGTTTAAGTAAATAGGAATAAAGATACTGATTAGAGCTATTTTGGTATAATCAGTCATCATACGTTGTAGTGAATTGAATTGAGCAGTCGAAATCAGTTAGCGATGAAAGCTCACGTAGGGTGGCTAACTAGTAGGTTAGGTGAGGTAACCACACAAGACTAAAATGAGAAAACTGAAGTGTCATCTGGTTAAACAGGTCGGTCATGTGTAACTAACGGAAATGTAATCTGATGTTACAATCATTACCAGGCCACATATCAAGTGAAATCTCCTGCAACACTTCACATAGAGCTGCAGTCAGTTTCACAATGGGTGGCTATCAATAAGGTGGTCCTAAATATATCAACAACTAAAAGCATCGTAATAACTTGCTAAACCCTAAACATCCTCTAAATATTGTAATGAATGTGGCAATTTAGCAAGGTGAGGTGACTAAACTGATTGGAATAACCCTGGATTGTAAACAGACATGATCAAAACATGTTGATACCACAGTAGCTGAGATGAGGAGAGGTCTGTCCGTGATGAAGTACTGCTCTTCTTGACATCACAATCAACCAAACAAGTCCTACAGGCCCTAGTTTTATCACACCTGGACTACTGCCCAGTTATATAGTCAAGTGCTGCAAAGAAGGACATACTGTAGGCAAACTCCAGTTGGCTCAGAACAGAGCAGCACGGCACTGTACACGGAGGGCTAATATCAAGAAGATGCAAATCAATCTCTCCTGGCCCAAAGTAGAGGAGATATTGACTGCATCACTACGTGTCTTTTTGAGAGATATTGACATGTTGAAAGCATCGAATTGTCTGTTCAAACAGCTAACACACAGCTCAGACACCCATACATACACCACAAGACATGTCACCAGGGGTCTCTTCACAGTCCCTATGGCCAGAACTGAGGCTGGAAAACACACAGTACTACATAGAGCCATGACTACATGGAACAGGTAACCCAAGCTAGCAGTAAAATCTGATAGAAAAACATAAACACTTTAAGGTACAATGTAGACTGTGAAGAGACCCACACATTGTAATATTTTAGAATTGTATTGTTGTAATATTGTACATTTTAAATGTGTACTGGTGGAGCAATGTGAATGTGTACTGTAGAGTGCAGAATGTATTGTGTGATGTATTGTTTCACATTTTGTTTTGTTTCCTGTTTGTCCCCAGGAAGAGTAGTGGCTGCCTGACCAACAGCTAATGGGGATCCTGATAAAATACAAGAAATACAACGTTTAAATAGATGTTTTCATGAAACAATTAATTGTGTTTTAAAGAAAGTGAGGAAATGTTCTTGCTGTATGTCAACAAAATTAAATCCAACGAGACCCAAGCCGACAACAACAGATGATCAACATCAGTTCACTATCTAGTATTCAGACCTCTTGACTTTTTCTTACTTTACAGCTTTATTCTAAAATTGATTAAATTGTTTTTTTACCCTCATCAATCTACACACAATACCCCATAATGACATCAATCTACACACAATACCCCATAATGACATCAATCTACACACAATACCCCATAATGACATCAATCTACACACAATACCCCATAATGACATCAATCTACACACAATACCCCATAATGACATCAATCTACACACAATACCCCATAATGACATCAATCTACACACAATACACCATAATGACATCAATCTACACACAATACCCCATAATGACGCCAATCTACACACAATACCCCAAAATGACATCAATCTACACACAATACCCCATAATGACATCAATCTATACACAATACAACATAATGACAATATACACACAATACCCCATAATGACATCAATCTACACACAATACCCCATAATGACATCAATCTACACACAATACCCCATAATGACATCAATCTACACACAATACACCATAATGACATCAATCTACACACAATACCCAATAATGACATCAATCTACACACAGTACACCATAATGACATCAATCTACACACAATACCCCATAATGACGTCAATCTACACACAATACCCCATAATGACATCAATCTACACACAATACCCCAAAATGACATCAATCTACACACAATACCCCATAATGACATCAATCTATACACAATACAACATAATGACAATATACACACAATACCCCATAATGACATCAATCTACAAACAATACCCCATAATGACAATATACACACAATACCCCATAATGACATCAATCTACACACAATACCCCATAATGACAATATACACACAATACCCCATAATGACATCAATCTACACACAATACCCCATAATGACATCAATCTACACACAATACCCCATAATGACATCAATCTACACACAATACCCCATAATGACATCAATCTACACACAACACCCCAAAATGACATCAATCTACACACACTACCCCATAATGACATCAATCTACACACAATACAACATAATGACAATATACACACAATACCCCATAATGACATCAATCTACAAACAATACCCCATAATGACAATATACACACAATACCCCATAATGACATCAATCTACACACAATACCCCATAATGACAATATACACACAATACCCCATAATGACATCAATCTACACACAATACCCCATAATGACATCAATCTACACACAATACCCCATAATGACATCAATCTACACACAATACCCCATAATGACATCAATCTACACACAACACCCCAAAATGACATCAATCTACACACACTACCCCATAATGACATCAATCTACACACAATACCCCATAATGACAATATACACACAATACCCCATAATGACATCAATCTACACACAATACCCCATAATGACATCAATCTACACACAATACCCCATAATGACATCAATCTACACACAATACCCCATAATGACATAAATCTACACACAATACCCCATAATGACATCAATCTACACACAATACCCCATAATGACATCAATCTACACACAATACCCCATAATGACATCAATATACACACAATACCCCATAATGACATCAATCTACACACAATACCCCATAATGACATCAATCTACACACAATACCCCATAATGACATCAATCTACACACAATACCCCATAATGACATCAATCTACACACAATACCCCATAATGACAATATACACACAATACCCCATAATGACATCAATCTACACACAATACCCCATAATGACAATATACACACAATACCCCATAATGACCTCAATCTACACACAATACCCCATAATGACATCAATCTACACACAATACCCCATAATGACATCAATCTACACACAATACCCCATAATGACATCAATCTACACACAATACCCCATAATGACAATAAACACACAATACCCCATAATGACATCAATATACACAAAATACCCCATAATGACATCAATCTACACACAATACCCCATAATGACATCAATCTACACACAATACCCCATAATGACATCAATCTACACACAATACCCCATAATGACATCAATCTACACACAATACCCCATAATGACATCAATCTACACACAACACCTCATAATGACATCAATATACACACAATACCCCATAATGACATCAATATACACACAATACCCCATAATGACATCAATCTACACACAAGACCCCATAATGACATCAATATACACACAATACCCCATAATTACATCAATCTACACACAATACCCCATAATGACATCAATCTACACACAATAACATCAATCTACACACAACACCCCATAATGACATCAATCTACACACACTACCCCATAATGACATCAATCTACACACAATACCCCATAATGACATCAATCTACACACAATACCCCATAATGACATCAATCTACACACAATACCCCATAATGACAATATACACACAATACCCCATAATGACATAAATCTACACACAATACCCCATAATGACATAAATCTACACACAATACCCCATAATGACATCAATATACACACAATACCCCATAATGACATCAATCTACACACAATACCCCATAATGACATCAATCTACACACAATACCCCATAATGACAATATACACACAATACCCCATAATGACATCAATCTACACACAATACCCCATAATGACATCAATATACTCACAATACCCCATAATGACAACAATCTACACACAATACCCCATAATTACATCAATCTACACACAATACCCCATAATGACATCAATCTACACACAATAACCCATAATGACATCAATCTACACACAACACCTCATAATGACATCAATCTACACACAATACCCCATAATGACATCAATCTACACACAATACCCCATAATGACAATGTACACACAATACCCCATAATGACAATATACACACATTACCCCATAATGACATCAATCTACACACAATACCCCATAATGACATCAATCTACACACAATACCCCATAATGACATCAATCTACACACAATACCCCATAATGACAATATACACACAATACCCCATAATGACATCAATCTACACACAATACCCCATAATGACATCAATATACACACAATACCCCATAATGACATCAATCTACACACAATACCCCATAATGACATCAATCTACACACAATACCCCATAATGACAATATACACACAATACCCCATAATGACATCAATCTACACACAATACCCCATAATGACATCAATATACTCACAATACCCCATAATGACAACAATCTACACACAATACCCCATAATTACATCAATCTACACACAATACCCCATAATGACATCAATCTACACACAATAACCCATAATGACATCAATCTACACACAACACCTCATAATGACATCAATATACACACAATACCCCATAATGACATCAATCTACACACAATACCCCATAATGACATCAATCTACATACAATACCCCATAATGACATCAATCTACACACAATACCCCATAATGACATCAATATACACACAATACCCCATAATGACATCAATCTACACACAATACCCCATAATGACATCAATCTACACACAACACCTCATAATGACATCAATATACACACAATACCCCATAATGACATCAATCTACACACAATACCCCATAATGACATCAATCTACATACAATACCCCATAATGACATCAATCTACACACAATACCCCATAATGACAATGTACACACAATACCCCATAATGACAATATACACACATTACCCCATAATGACATCAATCTACACACAATACCCCATAATGACATCAATCTACACACAATACCCCATAATGACATCAATCTACACACAATACCCCATAATGACAATATACACACAATACCCCATAATGACATCAATCTACACACAATACCCCATAATGACAATATACACACAATTCCCCATAATGACAATATACACACAATTCCCCATAATGACATCAATATACACACAATACCCCATAATGACATCAATCTACACACAATACCCCATAATGACATCAATCTACACACAATACCCCATAATGACATCAATATACTCACAATACCCCATAATGACAACAATCTACACACAATACCCCATAATTACATCAATCTACACACAATACCCCATAATGACATCAATCTACACACAATAACCCATAATGACATCAATCTACACACAACACCTCATAATGACATCAATATACACACAATACCCCATAATGACATCAATCTACACACAATACCCCATAATGACATCAATCTACATACAATACCCCATAATGACATCAATCTACACACAATACCCCATAATGACATCAATATACACACAATACCCCATAATGACATCAATCTACACACAATACCCCATAATGACATCAATCTACACACAACACCTCATAATGACATCAATATACACACAATACCCCATAATGACATCAATCTACACACAATACCCCATAATGACATCAATCTACATACAATACCCCATAATGACATCAATCTACACACAATACCCCATAATGACATCAATCTACATACAATACCCCATAATGACATCAATCTACACACAATACCCCATAATGACAATATACACACAATACCCCATAATGACAATATACACACAATTCCCCATAATGACATCAATCTACACACAATACCCCATAATGGCAATATACACACAATACCCCATAATGACATCAATCTACACACAATACCCCATAATGACAATATACACACAATACCCCATAATGACAATATACACACAATTCCCCATAATGACATCAATCTACACACAATACCCCATAATGACAATATACACACAATTCCCCATAATGACAATATACACACAATTCCCCATAATGACATCAATATACACACAATACCCCATAATGACATCAATCTACACACAATACCCCATAATGACATCAATCTACACACAATACCCCATAATGACATCAATCTACACACAATACCCCATAATGACATCAATCTACACACAATACCCCATAATGACATCAATATACTCACAATACCCCATAATGACAACAATCTACACACAATACCCCATAATCACATCAATCTACACACAATACCCCATAATGACATCAATCTACACACAATAACCCATAATGACATCAATCTACACACAACACCTCATAATGACACCAATCTACACACAATACCCCATAATGACATCAATCTACACACAATACCCCATAATGACAATATACACACAATACCCCATAATGACAATATACACACAATACCCCATAATGACATCAATCTACACACAATATTAGTTTTCAGACCCTTTACTCAGTACTTTGTTGAATCACCTTTGGCAGTGATTATAGCATTGTGTCTTCTTGGGTATGAAGCTACACGCTTGGCACACATGTATTTGGGGAGTTTCTCCCATTTTCTCTGCAGATCCTCTCAAGCTCTGTCAGGTTGGATGGGGAGCGTCAATGCACAGCTATTTTCAGGTTAGATCGGGTTCAAGTCCGGGCCTTGGCTGGGCTACTCAAAGACACTCAGAGAGAGGCTGGTCTCCCCAGGGATCTCCACGGCTGGTCTCCCCAGGGATCTCCACGGCTGGTCTCCCCAGGGATCTCCACGGCTGGTCTCCCCACTCCCCTAGGCCTATCCGAAGACAATCGTTCTTCCACCACCTTTAAGAGGTCAGCAGCCAAACGGGTGTCGCCGCCTGATAAGGCAGAAAATTCTCCCAGACGTTCCAACAACGTACTGGTTCTATCACCTACATACGTGTAATAATCTTCGGAAATACTATCGTTTCTCTGTTCACGCTCCACTTCATCTGCTAATGAATGTAACAGTCGTATCAGCTCTGCCGCCGCCGTGTTTCCAACACCTCCAAACCAAAACACGGAACATAGCTATAACATGTTGTGTTTACCTGTTGCCGAGCCCCGCCTTGATGCAGTGATTGACAGGGGGGAGGGGGCGGAGACGTGATTGGCTCGGAATGCATTTTCAATGTGCACTTTGAATTTTGCTACATTCATTGCGGGACATTTAATGAAAATGAAATCTCAAGTGTTTGACTGTGAGTGTAAATGCAATTAAGAAAAATAACATTTGAACGATCATTTTGCCACAGTTTTTGCTTGAACATGTTACACACATCTAATCATTTCTGTAATACATTTTCATTTTAATTTTGCAACTTATAAAGCGTTAAAATATGTATTCATTTTACATATTAAAACTAGTGTATGAAATGGCAAATGTAAATTATGTAATTTAATTTTCATTTTCATTTTGCACCAAACGTTGCACAAATGTAATGGAAAATGTAAATTGAAATACAGAATGCATTGCCATTTTACATATTGCATTGTCATTTTGCATATTACATTTCAAATTGAATATTGCTACCCATAAGCTTCCATATTATATAGACAGGTATGTGCCTTTCCAAATCATGTCCAATCAATTGAATTTACCCCAGGTGGACTCCAATCAAGTTGTAGAAACATCTCAAGGATGATCAATGGAAACAGATGCAACTGAGCTCAATACTTATAAATAAGGTATTTCTCTTTTTGTTTTTGTTTAAATTTGCAAACATTGCTAAAAACAAAATATGGAAAAAGTCTAGGGTTCTGAATACTCTCCGTTAGATCCAACGTGCATCCAGGTACAAGTGTCTTCACCAGCATAACTAATGATACACCAAAATATTCTGGACATTCCTCGCAAATTCCTTTTTTTCCAATACTTGGGCTGTTGCATCGCATGCCAATCACAACAGATGTTTGTCACTTGACTGTCATTAGGAAAATTCTGATAATGATGTGTGAAAATATCACAGTGTAACTAGTCAGCTGGACAAATGTTCATCCAACAAGTATTAGGGATAATTGTTGAAGAACCACGTTAGTGACCATGTCAAGTATCAAGGTAAGGTGGTAAGGTGACTCTGTTAGAATCATTCATTTTTACAGTGCATAGACCTACATTATTTTGGATTTTTGTGCCCATGAAAACTGTTTTCAACCCTTAACCCTTAACATAAGGAGACACAAAATGTTAATAGTTACACTGCACGTCTGTGAGATCTCTATACAAAAAACAGTCAGACAAGCTCAATATGGGATTCTTACAGGGTTCAAGTTAGATATGATATAACGACAACTTACACTGCCATAAATGTAAGTATTTTTTATGTCACACGATTTTAGACAAATACATCAAGACACCAACCATGATAAAGGGTTAAACATAGGTTTTAAATCAACTTGTGAATGTTATTGAATAAAGCTATGATCCCCCCTTCTATCTAAATGTAATGACATGAAAAAATAAAAAGCTGATTATTATCAATGATTTATCAACAGCTTTAACAAGTTGTCCAGGAAATCCTCACTGGTGCCGTAGTTTATTGAAAGCACACAATGCATTTGTTCTGTACTTCCTGTCTTCTTCCTATTATCTCAACATCCCTTTATTTGAATTCAACCTGGGGAAACAGTCTTTCCCCAAGTGACTTATTTGTGTTACAGTATGATGTTTCTCAGGAGATCAGTGTGAAAATTACTCCTTTGTACAAATTGAGTTTGTGAAAGGAATAAAGCTTTAGTGTGGAGAATAATATCAGGACACAGTAGTGGGATTATCAGGGTGTATATAACTTCCTAGCCTCCCCAGTTACTCAAGTCAACCTTCCCTATCAGAGAGAAAGAGAGAGGAAGCAGGAGGAAATAGGCAATCAGACAATCTCACTCTACATGTCATAATCCTATATATCTTCAAAATCCAAATGGATATTTTTTTCCTCATAGACTATCCTTTCAGAAATTACCATTTACCAATTACCCAGTGTCAGCAGTGATTCATATCTCTGTAATGAGGAGCGACATTGTGGAGAGGGGAGTGGAGCTCCGGGTTTGACTCCTTTCTCCGTGGAAAGTGATGATCTGTACATGGGCTCACCTGGCTCTGGATGACAGACAGTGAGGTTTGACACAAAGGACATGTTGCGTCTCAAATAGCATCCTATTCCCTACAGATGTAGGATATTTTGGGAGGGAAAATACCGACCTGTAGCCCGTATAGCAGCAGTCTGAGGAACTGAAGAAACAAAGAGAAGATTGAAAGGTTGAGGGCATCGTTACCCAAGGAGGAGACATTTTCCAACTCATTTACATTGTTAGGAGGTAAATAGATATGAGGGGAGGGGAGGGGGGGGGGCAACAGTCATCGCTACAACAATTTGCAACGTTTATCCTTGCAGACGGTGTTTGAATGACACAGGAAGTAGAGCATTTCAGGGTATTAGTCTCTGTGATTCATCTCATTTGACCAGACCTAAGCTTAATTCTAAGGCACGGTCTGTCCTCTGCAGAATTACACATCTTAAAGTTAAATCCCTTTCCATTCATTATTCAAGCTACATTTTAAAGGTGAACGTGGTTCTATGATGATCATTCTGGCATTTTTATATATTTTTTATATTGCTAAAGTCGTGGTACTCAATATATGTTTTACATTTTGGACTGTTGTCTTAGACTACGTACAGTACCTAAAATACTTTGAAATAATATATATGTTTCCTAAGTACTTACCTCCTCTAATACAACTACCATTCATTCATATTCCTATTTATTTTCTAAGTGCCTATAATTGTCAATGATATTGTATGAGACGACCTCACATCTATTCAGAGGCATAATTGGATCCCCTCTTCAAGCTGTGTAATGGCTGATCAATTTCCCCTTGTACATGTGCCAGTCAGTGTATGGGGGATAATACCATAATGAGGATGCATGAGACCAAATAGTCCAATGAGCCCCATTGTTGAGTGAGGTAATACTGTGCCACCATACTTACAAGTCACATGACTAGCTCTTTCTTTCTGCTATGCTTTTTATATTATGGTTTTCATATCACATGGGTTTAGATGGACTGGAGGATCCAAAGTATTTAGTCCCGTCCCTCTTCAAAAGGACCACAATGGAAATAAAGCTGTTAAGCTTTATTCTGTTAACCTTGATGATTTGTGTTGGGTGTGGGCTGTGGTGAAGTAATTCAATTAATTGGAAGATTGTCCATCTCAATATCAATTATAAAATCTTATTTTCTGACTTGATCCAAAGTATTGCTCTAGTTTTTCATTGTACCCATACCTCTATTTGAATGCTGAAAATGCACTTAAAAACAACAAAGCACAATATTAATAGAATACCTTGTTCTTTTTTGGCCTCGGGCAGCTCTTCGGCTTTCAAGGCTGAATTTGATTACTAGCAAAAGTTCTCGGTGTACCATTCATGAAGTGCAGAACCAAGAGAGGAGGAAAAACGTTCACTATTTGTTCATTCATATTCATCTCAGTGTATCTCTTCATGAGTGTGAAAAATCTAAAATGACAACTGAACTCTCAAATTTGAACGTCACACTTCGCACACTAGTACACATAGTTTCAGTGGAATACATTTTTTTGTGGTTTCACTATAGTAGCTTGACTCAGTTTCTTAACAGAAGGTACGGTAGGTTAGGTTTGAAAACAGCTTTTATTTCCCAATGAAATATAAATGTGTGGTATTCAACACTGTTTCCCAATGAAATATAAATGTGTGGTATTCAACACTGTTTCCCAATGAAATATAAATGTGTGGTATTCAACACTGTTTCCCAATGAAATATAAATGTGTGGCATTCAACACTGTTTCCCAATGAAATATACATGTGTGGTATTCAACACTGTTTCCCAATGAAATATACATGTGTGGTATTCAACACTGTTTCCCAATGAAATATAAATGTGTGGTATTCAACACTGTTTCCCAATGAAATATAAATGTGTGGTATTCAACACTGTTTCCCAATGAAATATAAATGTGTGGTATTCAACACTGTTTCCCAATGAAATATAAATGTGTGGTATTCAACACTGTTTCCCAATGAAATATAAATGTGTGGTATTCAACACTGTTTCCCAATGAAATATAAATGTGTGGCATTCAACACTGTTTCCCAATGAAATATAAATGTGTGGTATTCAACACTGTTTCCCAATGAAATATAAATGTGTGGTATTCAACACTGTTTCCCAATGAAATATAAATGTGTGGTATTCAACACTGTTTCCCAATGAAATATAAATGTGTGTGTTTTTTTTTTCAACAGTTAATGCCACATTCATTGTCTGTCCTCTTTTCACAGAGTTCTAAATGTCCACAAAGAATATGTGGTTGGAGAAAAATAATAATAATACAAAAAAAGTAACCTGGGAATTGTTATTTAGTTACTAAAGGAAGCCTTAACGTCACTTCAGCTTTTAAAACACCAGACACGCTCTACTCATCACATGAAAGAAAAAGACAATATAACACTTGAAAAAAATCTATATTTTTGGAGGATGAATCATAAAATTGTTAGTTGTTAATTATTGCATACATTTTAATACCATGTAAAACATTAAGACATTCGATTCAATTTGGTTTTTATCTTAAAGTCATTGAGATATGCAAATTCTGTCATATGTATGACCTTCTTCATTAACAGTATTCCATCAGAGCCACGTTCAGCGGAACAGAAACATTGATTTTGTCCAAATCCCCTTGGAATTACTGCTTGTCACTTTATGGCAAGGTAACTGTGTTTCATTTCTTTTTTTAACAGTAGCTAGATTATGTTCCTAGGAACTGAATATAAATGCTCCTTCTAATTTGTGTTATGTTGCTGACGATCAAGATGCGGTCCAGTTACTGATTTGGGGGGTCTGTGGATTTGTAGAGCTGTATAAACTGTGCAGAAAAGGCAGAGAAAAGGCTAATAATCTTTGTCAGCTCAACACTCTCCAGAGTAAAGGATGCACATTTCTAATCTGCTGACAGTCACAAGGGAATTCAAGTAGAGTACAGGAGAAAGGCAGTAGTGAACAGGAGAAAGGCAGTAGTGAACAGGAGAAAGGCAGTAGTGAACAGGAGAAAGGCAGTAGTGAACAGGAGAAAGGCAGTAGTGAACAGGAGAAAGGCAGTAGTGAACAGGAGAAAGGCAGTAGTGAACAGGAGAAAGGCAGTAGTGAACAGGAGAAAGGCAGTAGTGAACAGGAGAAAGGCGGTAGTGAACGGGAGAAAGGCGGTAGTGAACGGGAGAAAGGCAGTAGTGAACAGGAGAAAGGCGGTAGTGAACGGAGAAAGGCAGTAGTGAACGGGAGAAAGGCAGTAGTGAACGGAGAAAGGCAGTAGTGAACGGAGAAAGGCAGTAGTGAACGGAGAAAGGCAGTAGTGAACGGGAGAAAGGCAGTAGTGAACGGAGAAAGGCAGTAGTGAACGGATAAAGGCAGTAGTGAAAGGAGAAAGTTAGTAGTGAACGGAGAACGGCGGTAGTGAACGGGAGAAAGGCGGTAGTGAACAGGAGAAAGGCAGTAGTGAACGGAGAAAGGCAGTAGTGAACGGAGAAAGGCAGTAGCGAACGGAGAAAGGCAGTAGTGAACGGAGAAAGGCAGTAGTGAACGGGAGAAAGGCGGTAGTGAACGGAGAAAGGCAGTAGCGAACGGGAGAAAGGCAGTAGTGAACGGAGAAAGGCAGTAGTGAACGGAGAAAGGCAGTAGTGAACGGGAGAAAGGCAGTAGTGAACGGAGAAAGGCAGTAGTGAACAGGAGAAAGGCAGTAGTGAACGGAGAAAGGCGGTAGTGAACGGGAGAAAGGCAGTAGTGAACGGATAAAGGCAGTAGTGAACGGAGAAAGTTAGTAGTGAACGGAGAAAGGCGGTAGTGAACGGGAGAAAGGCGGTAGTGAACAGGAGAAAGGCAGTAGTGAACGGAGAAAGGCGGTAGTGAACGGGAGAAAGGCAGTAGTGAACGGAGAAAGGCAGTAGTGAACGGAGAAAGGCAGTAGTGAACGGAGAAAGGCAGTAGTGAACGGAGAAAGGCAGTAGTGAACGGGAGAAAGGCGGTAGTGAACGGAGAAAGGCAGTAGTGAACGGGAGAAAGGCAGTAGTGAACGGAGAAAGGCAGTAGTGAACGGGAGAAAGGCAGTAGTGAACGGAGAAAGGCAGTAGTGAACAGGAGAAAGGCAGTAGTGAACGGAGAAAGGCGGTAGTGAACGGGAGAAAGGCAGTAGTGAACGGGAGAAAGGCAGTAGTGAACGGGAGAAAGGCGGTAGTGAACAGGAGAAAGGCAGTAGTGAACGGAGAAAGGCAGTAGTGAACGGAGAAAGGCAGTAGTGAACGGGAGAAAGGCGGTAGTGAACGGAGAAAGGCAGTAGTGAACGGGAGAAAGGCAGTAGTGAACGGAGAAAGGCAGTAGTGAACGGGAGAAAGGCAGTAGTGAACGGAGAAAGGCAGTAGTGAACAGGAGAAAGGCAGTAGTGAACGGAGAAAGGCGGTAGTGAACGGGAGAAAGGCGGTAGTGTTTGGCGCCGCCCTGAGTGGTCGCCTTTTAAGCAGCTCCCGTTGTCCCGTTGTTCGTGCATTAATTGTTGTTTTAGTTCGTTTTCTTTCGTCTATTTTCTTTAGTTTTATTTTTTATTTTGCTACAGTCGAACTATAACAGTTCAGGATTATGGATTTTATGGATTTTATCGCAGCTGAACGTCGACAGGAGTCGTCAACTGTTATTGTTTACAGCAGAGCCCAGCTCCTGGATTTAGCCCACGCAGCGCTGCTGCTCCCCAGGGAAAAGTTTGATATTCCGGACGAATTGAAAAGACGACGCCGTGGATGCAGGGCGGGATTGAAATGTAAGGCAAAGCGGAGGAGGTTCAAGTACAAGCCGGCTATACCATCTATTATTATGGGCAATGTGAGGTGTCTACATAACAAGATGGATGAGTTGGCGGGACTTGTTCGTGGACAAAGGATTTATCGGGAAGCTAGCCTAATGTGTTTTACTGAGACTTGGCTGAACGATAACATCCCCATACAGAACGTCACTATCGACGGTTTCCAGACCATCACAGCGGACAGGGATCGCGTCTCTTCCGGTAAGAGTAAGGGTGGTGGGCTGGCTTTATTAGTTAACAACAGATGGTGTCATCCGAACCATATTACTCTTAAGGAAAAGTTTTGTAGCCCGGACATTGAACTGCTAGCCGTTAGCCTGAGACCCTACTATCTACCTAGGGAATTCACGGCGGCCATTGCTGTTATTGTTTACATCCCGCCCTCTGCTGACGCAAACGCAGCGTGTGACGTCATCCACTCTGTTATCGCGAGGTTACAGACAGCGCATCCCAGTGCTTTCTTTGCAATTTCGGGGGATTTTAACCATGCATCTCTCTCTTCCACGCTGCCCACGTTCAAACAGTTCGTGAAGTGCCCAACCAGGAATAATACAACTCTGGACTTGTTATATGCTAATGTGAAGGATGCATACAACTCCACTGCACTCCCTCCCCTCGGTAGATCGGATCACAACCTTGTCCACCTCACCCCACTCTACAGGCCTATGGTCCAACAGCAGCCTGCAACCACCAGGACTATTAGGAGATGGTCCCCGGAGGCGAATGAGGCCCTACAGGACTGCTTTGAAACAACAGACTGGGATGTGTTCTGTGAGGCTCATGGGGAGGACATCGATGGACTCACTGACTGCATAACAGACTATATTAATTTTTGTGTAGACAACACTGTACCCACCAGGAAGGTACGCTGTTTCCCAAACAATAAACCCTGGGTCACCAGCGACCTGAAGGCCCTGCTGAATGAGAAGAAGAGGGCCTTCAAGGAGAAGGACAAGGACAAATTGAAATGCGTCCAGAGGGAGCTGAAGTTGCGGATTGCTGAGGGGAAGAGAGTGTATAAGGAGAAGATGGAGGACAAGCTGAGGCAGAGCCAGGTGAGAGAGGTGTGGAAGGGTATGAGAAATATCACTGGCTTCAAAAAGTCAAACAGTGGGCAGACGGAGGGGACCCAGGACAGAGCCAATGAGCTGAACCAATTTTTTAACAGGTTCGATACTGGCCCTGTCCACCTCCCCTCCAGCTCCCCAGACCACACACCCTCACGGCTATCCCACCCCCACTTTGCTCACAGCACCTCTGCTGAGACAATCAGTGACCCCACCTCCGCCCCTGCCCCCCCTGGACTGATCCTCAACACCCCCCTTCCCCCCACCTCCCCACCTGGGCTGGCTTTCACCACCAACCAAGTGAAGAGAGAGCTGGAGAGACTACACCAGTGGAAAGCGGCGGGCCCCGATGGCATCAGCCCAAGGGTGCTGAGGGTCTGTGCTGACCAACTGTGTGGAATACTCCAGCGTCTTTTCAACCTTAGCCTGAGCCTAGAAAGGGTCCCTGTGCTGTGGAAAACATCCTGCCTCGTCCCAGTGCCCAAGAAGGCACACCCCACTGTCCTGAATGACTTCAGACCTGTAGCGCTAACATCCCACATCATGAAGACCCTGGAAAGGTTAGTCCTCGCTCACCTCAGACCCCTGGTGTGTTCATCAATGGACCCCCTGCAGTTTGCATACCAGCGCAACATCGGGGTGGATGATGCAATCATCTACCTTCTGCAGAGGGCCTACTCTCACCTGGACAACGCAGGTTGCACTGTGAGGGTCATGTTTTTTGACTTCTCCAGTGCCTTCAATACCATTCAGCCCCTGCTACTGGGTGAGAAGATGAGGAGGATGGAAGTGGAAGCACCCTTAGTCTCCTGGGTCACGGACTACCTGACCGGTAGGCCACAATTTGTGCGACTACAGAGCTGTGTGTCAGAACGGGCAGTTAGCAACACAGGGGCCCCCCAGGGTACGGTCCTGTCCCCCTTCCTGTTCACCCTCTACACCTCAGACTTCAGATATAACTCTGAAACATGCCACCTACAGAAGTTCTCGGATGACTCTGCTATTGTAGGGTGCATCAGGGGTGGGCAGGAGGAGGAGTACAGGAGCACAATCAGTGACTTTGTGTTGTGGTGTGAGCAGAACCACCTTCAGCTCAACATCAGCAAAACTAAGGAGATGGTGGTGGACTTCAGGAGAACCAAGGCACAACTGACTGCAGTCCCTATAAAGGGGATGGATGTGGAAATGGTTGAGTCATACAAGTTCTTGGGGGTCCATATGGACAACAGACTGGAATGGGCTGGTAACACCGGGGCCCTGTACAAAAAGGGCCAGAGCCGACTCTACTTTCTGAGGAGGCTCAGGTCCTTCAACGTGTGCAGTAAACTACTGCATACCTTCTACCAGTCTGTGGTGGCCAGTGCCATCTTTTTTGCAGTGGTGTGCTGGGGAGCAAACATCAAAGCCGGTGATGCTTCTCGGGTAAATAAGCTGATCAGGAAGGCTAGCTCTGTCCTGGGGATGAGCCTTGACACTATAGAGGAGGTGGCGGAGAGACGGATCCTGGCCAAACTGCTGGCCATCATGGACAACGTCACCCACCCTCTGCACGCTATGGTTATGACGCAGAGGAGCTCTTTCAGTCACAGACTGATCCCACCACGGTGTGCCAGAGAGCGCCACAGGAGGTCCTTCCTTCCGGCGGCTATGAGACTATATAATGCCTCACCGGGGTGCCGTGCCGTCGGCAACATAGATCTGGAACTGTTGGGGTGCTAGGACCTAGTTTAACAATTATGCATCCATCCGTGAGTAACTCTGTTCCGTCAGCACTCATCCACTCAGGACCTACTTATTCATACAGGTCTGTATATACATACCCATGTACAGTTGTTATATTATATCACATGCAATATTGTAAGTAATTATTGGACCTAGGCATTCACTCAGGAATGCATATTAGTATCCTGCCAGTTGCACCTTTTCTCATTGCTTTTAGTATATCAAATGTGCAATAAGTGCAGTTGTCTGTAATTAAACCCTGCGCACTAAGGACTGTATTTTAAGGGAATTACTATTATTACCCCAATGATATCATACACACATTTAGCTATTAAAGTATCTCTTCCTGTCATTTACCTGTACAGTTTGTGTAAACATGCAAGTATTCACTTATCTGTAAATATAACGGTATACCTAACTGTACAGCTAATTTAACCATGCAACATTTTCACTTACCTGTTCATTTACCCATTCTGTCTATTAAGTAAACTATTATTACCCTCGCTCATATCATACGCATTAGCTACTGAAGTATTTCTCTGCCATCAACCTGTATAGTATAGTTAACCATCCAACATCCACCAATGTATAGTGTACATATTCAGCCAACCACTCATACTACGCAATGTCCTTCTATAGCTTTTTTTTTTTTTTTTTTTTTTTTTTTTGCACTCCAGATATCCTGTATTTCTATACTTTTTCATACTGCCGCTCTATGTATCATGTACCGTGTATCTGTCTTTTGTGTACTTTCGTTGTGGCATTTTGCACCTGCCCTGTGTTTTTGTTGTAGCTGCTTGATAATGAAATTTCCCCCCCGGGGGATCAATAAAGTACCTATCTATCTATCTATCTATCTAGTGAACGGGAGAAAGGCAGTAGTGAACGGATAAAGGCAGTAGTGAACGGAGAAAGGCAGTAGTGAACGGAGAAAGGCGGTAGTGAACGGGAGAAAGGCGGTAGTGAACGGGAGAAAGGCAGTAGTGAACGGAGAAAGGCAGTAGTGAACGGAGAAAGGCAGTAGTGAACGGAGAAAGGCGGTAGTGAACGGGAGAAAGGCAGTAGTGAACGGATAAAGGCAGTAGTGAACGGAGAAAGGCAGTAGTGAACGGAGAAAGGCAGTAGTGAACGGAGAAAGGCAGTAGTGAACGGGAGAAAGGTAGTAGTGAACGGAGAAAGGCAGTAGTGAACGGAGAAAGGCAGTAGTGAACGGAGAAAGGCGGTAGTGAACGGGAGAAAGGCAGTAGTGAACGGATAAAGGCAGTAGTGAACGGAGAAAGGCAGTAGTGAACGGAGAAAGGCAGTAGTTTATTTTGATAGTCCATCTTTAGAATGTCTATAGACGGTCATGCTATAAACAAACAGAGCTGTGGTCAACAGTAGTGCACTATATAGGGAATAGGTTTTTATTTGTTCCACAACCAATTTTAATTTCTCCATTGCATTCATCTTTAATACGATACACATGGGGGTCATTTCCCTGTTAGTTACTCAGAGTTTTCCACCATAAGATGAAAAAACACCTTTCCTCATTTAGTTTACCTTGACGTATGAAATATGTTAGTGAATGGGCTGTCATGATTCATGGTAGTGTGTTTTTCTCTCCAGCATGAGCAGATATTTACTATACCACCTGACAGCTAGGTTCATACATAGCGACTCCCATATCATTACCTTAGAATGCTGTTTAATATCTGGGCAATTGTAATGTGGACCTCTTGAGCTATTTTCTGTGTTATTTTCAGGGACATTGTACCATTGTGTGGTGTTTGGCACGACTGTTCACTAGACATCTGTTATTCTGGCCATCAGCCATCATAGAAAGACATTCTATTCTCTCTCTACCAAACAAATCACGCCTTTCCAGTTGGGTTCTTTGTAGATATCAAGGCCGTTTTGATATAAAGGATTGTCCCCTTTGTTTACTTCCTTGCTGCTTTTTATTTTATTTTTCTCTTGTCGTGGTCTGGGAGGGACCCTACCATTTCTGTTTCACTTTACCTTATATAAAACCATTTACATGGACTGACTACGTCGTGCAGGTTTGACTTCATGCAGGCGTAAACACTGTACTCAGGGTTGAATTTAATCAAGCCCTCTGTGAAAAGAGGCATCTTACACTGCATCTTTAGTACCTCCATGCTCTCCCGAAAGCCTCATCTTATACAGTGAACACGAACCATATGCAATGCAGGGAAATGCGTTTCTGGCGTTAGGCCTTTGTTTATTTCTTCTTGTTGTTGATTCAGGAGACGGAGTACATGCCAACTGGTACCCTATTCCCAATGTCATGCACTGCTTTTGACCAGAGCCCTAGGGTGCTCTTTCGGATGCAAATATAACAGGCATCAGTCTGTCTTTCTCTAGGGAGGGTCCCCTAAGCTCTGTAGGCTCTGCCGTCTTCATAATGCAACATGAGGTAAACACAACTCATTTGAAATCGGTTCGTTCTATTAGCTTGAAGGTATGCATGCTAAATATGCAAATTAAGGCAGAATGGTCAAAGCGTTTTGAATTTAATTAAATTGATTGTATACGTGCATACATATTTATTTTGTGATGAGGTGGCTAATTTAAACCGTCTTGTACATGTACTGATTTTAGGAGCCATAAGCAACTGTGAATCATTATTCCTAGTATTATAATGAATTTTGGGTAAGAAAACATACTATACATGTAAAATACATCATGTAATTATACACAGGTAGTACATATTAAAAGTGTTAGCATTATTATTTTTTAAATTTCAGGCTATACAGTATATTGAATATGTCTAGTTTAATCTGAAATACATCTGCAGCCTCACCGAGTCGCACATAGCCGTCTGGAAACTGAACATTCTATCTGCTATACTGAATTCAGTTAAGCCTGTTTTTGCATGGCAAAGAAAGTGGGGCGGTGCGATTATATCCAGGATGTAAGATGCTGTGGAAAGCAACATAATAATCTGTTGAAAAAGGAAAATAAAAGTCCTGGCAATTTCTCCAAACATAAATGCATGTCTTTTTTCTTCCTTCTAATTGGTCACACTCATTCTTCAGGTAAAGCCAAAGCTGACTAAAGCAAAGGTACTCACTGTTGACCGAACAGCGTTACTCTGCTCATCTTTGCAAGGGCCAGTAGAAATCCATGTCACTACGTTTGGATGCTCAATCTTGCCACCGCAAACCCCTCCCATCTTATTTTGGATATCAAAATATCGGGTATTTTGGTGCCACACTGCTCCCTTGACAACTTTGTTTCTACAGTTGAAAACCTGATATTTGTTTGCAATGGCACATCCAGCTCCTTCCAATTGCGTCTGGACGGCGTTGGTGTTTAACCTTTGCCAGACTGCGTGGGGATGGATGCCAGGAAGAAATCCCAACATTTGTCATATAATTATTAATCTGCCAATTCTGTCCTCGGAAAAAGGAACAAAGTCCAAAACGAAGGACTTTGTTAATCTAACTGAAGTTTGATGTTTGTTGAATATTTAAAGTTTTGGCCTCCCATTATTTTGTTCATATTGCTGGGGACAATTGGATGAATATCATGTTACACTATGTTGTGTTTAAGCAAATGTTTTCACTATATATTATCTTGGACCTGAATTATTCTACATGATACCCTCAAATAGGGTGTTCCAGGGCACACATAGTCTAATACTAGTCCTACGCAGCCAGGTCTGGAGTAATAGATGGCGCATGTATAGGGACTACTAGACTATACTGTATATGTCCTTGGTGCCCTATGCTGTCAAACACAATAAAATACTACATATAAACAACAGAGTATTTATTTCAATCAAAACCTCAGGCAATAAAATACCCTGTACGGTGTATATATTAGAGTCGACAGGTTGTCTGACAGATATTTTCACATTTGTTTTCATGATAGGCATCTATTTCAAATTCATCATTTTGGGTGCCTGAAAATATTAATCCTAGTGACAGCAGGTATTGATACAAGCAAGGTGTTCTGGCATCAGACATTAATCATTGTTTGGGTAATGAGGACCAGTTGGTACTTTGGGTAAGAAGTGAGGGCCTACATCTAGGGCAGCTTCCCAAATGGCACTCTGTTCACTTTACAGTCCACTTCATTTGGCGAGACACTTAGGGCTCTTTTCAAATTTATGGAATAGGGTGTTTGGGAAGCTTCCAAGGAATAAAATAGAACAGTCAGACATCACCATTCCAGTGCCTATTGGCAATTATATGAATACTTTACCAAGGTATTGGCTTGATATACTGTGGTTGGATATATGGAATCATACCCAGAGACGAAAGGATGTTATTTATAACGCATATAGTCAAACTTCACAGCTAAATACATAATTCCATTCAATGAATGAAATTCATACATATTTGCCTTTCAACTTTGTTGTACCAGAGCAGTAAGCATGTGATGAAAGGTCTTTAGAACACAGATCACAGCCAAAGGAAACTTCACTGTGTTTACTTCTGTTGTTTTATGCAGCTGATAATTGGTATGAAGGTCTTCATCTTTGAATGATGAGGGTTCTGAGTATCTGATGCATTGCTCAAATATCTAAGATAAAAGGCACAGTCAATCAGTAGTATTTCTTTGATACATACAGTTACCCCTGCCAGGTAACCATGCTTCAAATAGAAAAGTTAAATGTTTACCTCAGTAGTTCAGAGGTATGGATTCAACAATTATGAAAGCCCTGAACTGCATTGTGAAAAACATATAGAGTATATTGCTGTCAGTCTTGTCTCAGTGACGTATCTTCTGTGGACAACGTACTCTAGTCATACTAGCTTTGTGTTTAATCTGCTGGAGAGTATATCTAAGTATCTCCTGTTTTCGTAACTTGCACAACAAAAACGATTTCATGGATAAAGTGTTGGTTTTCTTAGTTCTGTTTTTTACACGTTTGTTATTCTTATTTTTACTATTTCAAAGTTAAACTCTTCTTCACATGTTTCTAATATGTATAAAATGAGGAAATTATTATTTAAATAATATAGATTTATCAAGAGAAAATAAGTTTAGAAATACAATGGCTAAACAATTAAGCTGACTTTAAACTATGAATAATTAGCTGACTCCATTGATATTAGAGCAGTAACAAATTGAGCTCCCCAAGCAGCCATTACCATACTTCTCTCTCTACCTGGCATGACATCTCTACACCTGTACAAGGGTGGTCCTTTTGACACTAATAAGAGTCTAAGGCGGGGAGGTGAGGGTTACACCGAGCCGGAAACAAGCCAGCACCAGACACACAGACACCAGGCAGCTGAGGCTATGTTGGCACTAGTCTCACTCTCACAGGGAAGTTCACAGATGGCTCTCTTATACCATTCTCAGTGTTCTCAGTAAACAAAGCTGGTTGGACCCCCCAAAAGGGTGACTCTACACTCCATCAGGGGTCCCAGGTTGCGCCCCAAATGGCACCCTTGTTCCGATACAGTGGACGAGGTCCCATAGGAAATAGGGTGCCATTTGGAATGCAGCCCAGTGTTGGATGAGGTGTTGGACCCTATGGAATCCTAACTTGAGATATCCTCGGAATAAGTTAAGGTTATCCAATAATGTCTTGATCAGGAAATACAATATGTATAAGCTATCTCTTCTAATTCTACCTGAGCCCAGCTATTGTAATAAGACTCTCTCTGCCGTACCCTATATACAGTATCCATTAGAATTGATCTGGTGTACGGAGCAAAATAGCCTTAGTTTGACACACTGATTCTACATATAATGCAAAATATCAACCATTCTGGACACTACTGCCAACAGGAACAAAGGTTTTTCAATACAATATTCATGGGACTCAACTGATTTCCTGCAGGTAGGAATATGGTATCTCTGATTGCTTGTGGAATGAGATGGAAACAGGAGACAGCAAGCTCCAATGGAATCTACGCATGCCTACACAATCTACTCTTTTGTGTTCAATGTGGTTGTTTAACACAGCCATAGAATGTCTATTCACTGTTAACAACGGGTAGAAATTGCCCTAGGTTAGTCTACGTTGAAACCTACAGTATGTGTACTGGTTACTTTGAGGTCTTTTAAGAGAGGTTGGGCCTGTCTTACAAACCGCAATGGGGAAACTATGGTGAATATGCAACAAACAAAGAAGTCCCAATAAGACACATAATGTAAAAACATCAGCATTCACTGACAAAGTTGTATTTTGTCATTCATGCTTCCCTGCTCTAATAGTTTAGGTTTCATGTAATTTTACAGTTGTATCACAATGTACTACTGGAGAAACTGTAATGCCTGAGCTGAGTGTGTGCTTCCCCCTGGGGAAACACTGGATCTGAGGACTTGGGGAAGCTTAGCACAAAACTTCAAGGATCACAGCGTTTGTTGGCTCAGCATGATTTTAGAATAAAATGTTACACTGCATATTATTAACTACTTCATGATTTATGAATTGATCGAATTGAAAGGGACTTGTGAAAAGTAGCAGTCATCAGAATCTCTGTATCTGTCTCTCTAGGGTTGAGGACTAGAATAACTACGGCTTCTACAATAATTGCCAAACAGCAAATAGACCTAAAGCATAATATTATAGAGACATTTAACTTGGAAAGTGTAAAATGATTTCAGTGAACATATGATTTCCACTGTACAGGTGTTCAAATAAAGCTTTAGAAAGTGTTAAAGATGTTGTTGCAGCTCGGGTGTCTAAATGAACCAAGGCTCAGCGCTGCGATAGTTCAAAATCATTTATTAACTATTAGACTAAACTTGATGTGAACTATACAAAACAACACATATGCAAAAGGAAAATACACTTACTTCGAACACGGACATGTAGACAATGAACCACGCCTAGGGAGTGGAACATACACACTTAAGTAGGATCCCTAATTAGAGACAATGCATTGCAGCTGCCTCTAATTAGGGATCCTACACACACAACACCACACAGATATAGAACATATAGAACTGCCAGACTCTGACCATAGAATATTATAGAGAAGCAATAGGCTTCTCTATGGCCAGAGCCTGACAGTACCCCCCCCCCCCAAAGGCGCGGACTCCCGGGCCCCAAGAAACTAAACACAATTACATGAGGGGAGGGTTAGGGAGGGAAAAACAACAAAAACTATAACCATCGCAGGTGGCGGTTCCGGCCCCGGCGAAGTGGATAGCTTCCTACTTAGTTCTTCTCTGGGTACCGGTGTGGCGAACGACTCCGGCCATGGAGCGGGGCAGATAACCGGGCCAGGACTGGGCACCGGTGTGGTAGGCGACTCCGTCCATGGAGCGTAGCAGAAAACTGGTCCTGGAATGGACTTCGGTGGGTTAGGCGACTCAGGCCATGGAGCGGGGAAGATAACCGGGCCAGGACTGGGCACCGGTGTGGCAGGCGACTCCGGCCTTGGGGCATGGTATACGACCGGTCCTGGAGTAGGCACTAGTGGGTTAGGCGACTCAGGCCATGGAGCGGGGTCGATAACCGGGCCATGACTGGGCACCGGTGTGGCAGGCGACTACGGTCTGTGGACCATCACGGAAGGCTCCGGGTTGTGGACCATCACGGGAGGCTCCGGGCTGTGGGCCATCACGGGAGGCTCCAGACTGTGGGCCATCACGGGAGGCTCCAGGCTGTGGAGCCGGTACTGGAGGCACCTGGCTGGGCGCACGCACTGGATGTCGGGTGCGGGGAGCGGGCACTGGACATACCGGACTGGAGAGGCGCACTGGAGGCCTGGTGCGTGGAGCCGGCACAGGTGTCACCGGACTGGTGACACGCACTTCAAGGCAAGTGCGGGGAGCCGGTACAGGACGTACCGGACTGGAGAGGCGCACTGGAGGCCTGGTGCGTGGAGCCGGCACAGATGGCACCGGACTGGTGACACGCACTTCAGGGCGAGTGTGTGGAGACGGCATGGGACGTACCGGACTGGAGAGTCACACTGGAGTTCTGTTGCGTGGAGCCGGCACAGATGGCACCGGACTGGTCACAAGCACTTCAGGGCGAGTGCGGGGAGCCGGTACTGGGCTTACCGGACTGAAGAGGCCACAGGAGGCACCGGACTGGTGACACGCATTTCAGGGCGAGTGCGGGGAGTCGGCACTGGGCGTACCGGACTGGAGAGATGCACAGGAGGCCTGGTGCGTGGAGCCGGCACAGATGGCACCGAACTGGTGACACTCACTTCAGGGCGAGTGCGGGGAGCCGGCACTTGGCTTATCGGACTGGAGAGACGCACAGGAGGCCTGGTGCGTGGAGCCGGAAACGGTGGAGCGGACTGCTCTGGCACTGGAGTGTAGCAGACGGCCGGACCCGGACTGGGCACCTTTGGAGCGGACTGTTCTGGTACTGGAGCGGAGCAGACGGCCGGACCCGGACTGGGCACCGGTGGAGCGGACTGCTCTGGCACTGGAGTGGAGTAGACGGCCGGACCCGGACTGGGCACCTTTGGAGCGGACTGTTCTGGTACTGGAGTGGAGCTTTCGCCCGGACCGGGCACCGGTGGAGCGGACTGCTCTTTCACAGGAGTGGAGTAGGCGACCGGACCCGGACTGATCCATTCCGACATTTCCTTTTCAACCTACTCCGTTATCTCCCTAATTTCTTCCAGAACTTCTCCAAAATATTTATCCAAATATTCCTCTTCCTCTTTACTCTGCGCCACCCATTTGTACCTCGGCTTCTCCATAGTCCACATGGGGAGTGATACTGGCGCTTCCTTGTTGACAAGACCACCCTCATAGCCACCTTCCCGAAAGTTTCTTGGGGTTGCCTACGCGCTCCATTACTACCTGCGTCAATACAATGATGTTCTCCTGCCTCTCTCTCCCGTAGAGACATCAGCTTTGTCACGAGGGCCAATCGACGACTGGAATCCTTCTCCGCCTCAATTCTCTTCAAGAGTGGGTCCAGACTCGTCTCAGGGGGAAGAGCAACCCAGGCTCTCCACCACCTCGCTTGTTCCTCCCATGGTCGACTGGAAAATCCCTCGGGTGTCTCTCTATTTTCGACCGTAGGAGGACGAAGTGGTGGGCGATCTTCTTCCTCCCGATTACGACGCTGTCCTCTCTTTCTCTCCCGAATTGCGCTGCTTGGTCTTATGGTGGTTCATTCTGTCACGCTCGGGTGTATAAATGGACCAAGGTGCAGCGCAGCGATAGTTCGACATCATTTATTAACTATTAAACTAAACTTGATGTGAACTATACAAAACAACAATGATACATAAATCTAATTAGGGATCCTACACACAACACCACACAGATATAGAACATATAGAACTGCCAGACTCTGACCATAGAATTATAGAGAAGCAATAGGCTTCTCTATGGCCAGAGCCTGACACAGTGTTCCCCATTTAACTCTTAAAGTGTTCAAAGGAACTTGATTGTGTTGTTTGCATAGCTTTACTGTAGAGTAATACACAACACCTACAGTGTAAAACATAACACTTGATTTACAGTAAACTGGACTCACTTTGCTTAGTACTGATGCCCTGTCCCCCCAAAAAAGGTATAAAGCATCTGAGCCTCAAATTTACTGCCTTGACTAGAGGACCTTGCTCTGCAGCCGAAGGTATACAATAAGTTATGACCCCCAAAAAGACAACACAAGGTTCTAACAAAATATTATTTTGGAAAAATCAATGCTACGGTCGAGAACTGTTGTTCTAAGTAGCTGCATTGGAGCAGAATCACCACATTTAAGTCATCGCGGACTACACTGCTTTCATCCCCATCAAAGGGAGTATCTACCACGGCTGATTAGCCGCCCTCAGAAGATCAATCTTCAGGAACGAGTTCTAGGAAGCAGAAACAAAAAGAAAGGACATTGTGACATCTTGTGGACAATCAGAGACTTATACCAGAGAACCAGAGAATAGACCACCGAAGTGGACGACAGAGATAATCAACGAAGACCTTCAACAAAGTAAATACAGTACATGCATTTACATTTCGACCCATAAAACGGAAGTGCAGGCAAGGTATTAGTGCTAACTAAGCGTAGTCTCCAAATGTATTGAAGGGTGTTTCTCTTCCTAGATATCTCTCTCTCTCTCTCTCCATCATGTTTAACAAGTGTCATATTGTGCACTAGGAATCCATTATCATATTAAGTTTCAATTTATGAGAACCATATTTTATAACACATTACTGTGTGTATCCTGTACGATCATTTAGTTAGTAAATAAATCATTAAACCAATGTGTGTATTATGGAAGGATTAGTTTGGTTGGGGTTTGTGCGAATTTACGGGTTCTACGACATTTAGAATGAGATTGATTAGGCAACATTAAATATGGGACTACTATATATCGAAAGATAGGACAATACATCTGAGTTAATTTCGGAAAGTGGCAACTCAGTAAAGATAAACTTCTTTCCGTGGTGCCCCAGGATTCCTAATGAGCGAATTATTGCAGGATTAATTTAATCCAATAATTAGCCGTAGTAGGTAATTATTCAATAAATAGCAGTCACCACTTTAATGAGGCAAAGTTATGACAGTGGTTTTGATTGGAGTGTAAAAAAACATTAACTCTGGTTATTAACACCAACACAAGAGGGTTATTTTACACCACTGAGTGTTAATTTCAGTCCTGAATCAACACCAGAAATAGTACAGTAATGTGTGTGTTCCTGCAAATACGTGTATACGGGGAATGCTTCTTAAAAAAAAAAAAAAAAAAAAAAAACATTGTTCTTTATTTTTCCTACTTCCTGTCATATCAGGACACAAGCAGGAATGATTCCCTCATATTTGTCTCTGAATACACGCTAATTTGTTCCACTTGGTAAGGATAATATTCCAATATAGACTTAACATAATAAGCAATACTAATGGATGAAATGAGATCCAAGAAGCAGATGAACAGATTGTTGAGATGAGTGAGATAAAAGCATGTTGGGGAAACCGTGTTTGAATGTGTTCATCATTGTGAAGAGACACTTACTGTACTTAGTAGAAAGATGTTTGTTTATCTTTCACAGTCTCACTGTAGTGTTCTTCAGGATCAATGGTAAAATCTCACTTGATATTATAATGGTCCAAACATGTTTAACAAGAATGCCTAAACAGTGGTGGGACGGTGTTTTCCTTTTACCCACTTTCTTCCACATATACAATTAATAAACTGTGGGGGAAATTGCAATGTATTTTTCCTTATATTAGTCTTCCTACAAATGGGAGACATCCCTAACCCAGATCAAAACCTGTGTGTATGTGCGGGCTACTTCTAGCCTGGTACTCCATGTCTTAAAACATGAGCAGGGTAGTCGATACGGTCAGATCTCTAATATACTGTAGGTCTCAAATTTTTTCAAACACATTTTTGAGGAGTCAAATGTTAAGGCTGATATTTGTTTCCCCTTCTGACGCCTGCCTTAAGTTGTGTGTCCTACATATTAAAAACACTATCACAGCCTCAACAAGATGTTCAGTGATGGGTGATTGAACTTGCAAAGCCCAGTCAAATGGAGTGATTGTCATTGAAGTTTCCTGGCTAAATTTACACAATACCCTCTACAAACACCTGCTGCTGCCTGGTGTATTTATTTATTTGTTTAGATTAAACGTCTCCCAAAAGGAAATAACAGAGAATAGATTTTCTTTCTCATTTCTATAATCTAATGCTAGTGTTTATATATTACAATTTGAATAAAAAATACACTGATAGAGATTCAGGAAGTGTCAGTATGGAAAAGTAAGGTTTGTCTGCGCCATGCCAGCCGGAGTCTCCACAGAGTCCAAGTATACTTTACGCATGCTACGCATACATAATTCAGTAACAATTCATAATTTGGATATGTGGCTTAAATACAATTTCCAAGACAGAGAGCGAGAGAGCCCCTCAGCATTTTAACTGCAGCGCTGTTCTGTCATCCTCAGTGGGATCAGTGCCCCATGCCAAGCTGTGTACATAAAATGAAATATGCATAACTTGTGTTGTAAACCCATTATTCTATTTCCTATGGGCTGCTTTCATTTGGACTCTCTCAGAGGTTTGTGTCCCAGTTAGTTTAGACTGGGGCTCTGGGGCTACTTTGAAAGGATAGCCAGGGGGGCCCTTAGAGATGGAGGGAACATGCAAAACATGAGAGATAACAGAGGAACAATGAGGAGAGAACCCCAGCAGGACCCACTACTACAGGCCAACCTCCTGCAGCATGTAGACAGACTGCAGTACACTTCACTACAGTACATCAGGGGAAGATAATGTCCAGTCTGCTGTGATTCTTTCACAATATATTGTATCGATGTACGAGTTTCTGGATTTTTTTTTTTTTTGATTTAGTAGTTATTTTAGATTTATTCATTTACTGAGGCACAAAAACATACAGCGGGTGAAATAAGTATTGAGCACGTCACCATTTTTCTCAGTAAATATATTTCCAAAGGTGCTATTGACATGAACGTTTCACCAGATGTTGGTAACAACCAAAGTAATCCATACATACAAAGAAACCAAAACAAATAAGTTCAGAAATTAAGTTATGTGTAATAATGTGAAATGACACAGGGAAAAAGTATTGAACACATGAAGAAAGGGAGGTGCAAAAAGGCATGGAAAGCCAAGACAACAGCTGAAAACTATCAGTAATTAAAAAGCAATCCAGCCCCCTGTCAGTGCAAATTAATATCAGCTGGTTCAGTCCCAACTGATGGCCTACAAAAAGGTCTCATTGCCAAGGTGTCACACAAGACACATCTCATGATGGGTCTCAAGACCTTCGCAACCTAATTGTACTGAGGCACAAAAACATAAGTAAGGATCAAAATCATTGATATTGCAAACACAGTTCAAAATGTGAAAGAAGAACCAGAATTTATTTAACATTCACCAGATGTTGCTAACTGTTACAGTACTAACAATTTTACTGTAATACTGAAATTACCATTGCAGCGACATATTACCCAGTGTTCTTTGCAAGTGTTCCTTTTTACATTTACTGTAGGTCATTTAGCAGACACTTGTTCTGAGTGACTTACAGTCAGTGCATTCATCTAACAACAAATGTTTTTTATAATTAAATTGTTTTTACAAATAAACCCTACTCATGCTCTGGGGCCTGAGAGGGTGGGACTGCACAAGACAGTACTCCATGTATCTCTTCAGACGTAAAATATTTTAATCCCAGAAATAGTTCAGCTGCATAAACAATGATATATTGAATATATATTCTTGACTTCCTTTCAACTTGTTTAGTTCCATTCATCCCCATTGCTATTAATGACACAAAGTCCACTATATTCACATGAAGGATTTCTTGGTCCTGCTGTTGATTCTCAGGCTGTGGTTTAGGCTCCAATGTAGGCATGCCGTTCTTCACTACAGCCGGACATTCAAATATACCCACTCTTTCCACCCTTTTGACAGCTACTGCACAGGAGCAGTGGCGACCCGTCATTCAGGGCAAGTTGAGCCCCACATTTTTAGCCAAAGCATATATATATATATATATATATATATATATATATATATATATATATATACAGTGGGGAGAACAAGTATTTGATACACTGCCGATTTTGCAGGTTTTCCCACTTACAAAGAATGTAGAGGTCTGTAATTTTTATCATAGGTACACTTCAACTGTGAGAGACGGAATCTAAAACAAAAATCCAAAAAGACACCTGTCCACACACTCTATCAAACAGACTTCAACCTCTCCACAATGGCCAAGGCCAGAGAGCTGTGTAAGGACATCAGGGATAAAATTGTAGACCTGCACAAGGCTGGGATGGGCTACAGGACAATAGGCAAGCAGCTTGGTGAGAAGGCAACAACTGTTGGCGCAATTATTAGAAAACGGAAGAAGTTCAAGATGACGGTCAATCTCCCTCGGTCTGGGGCACCATGCAAGATCTCACCTCGTGCGGCATCAATGATCATGAGGAAGGTGAGGGATCAGCCCAGAACTACACGGCAGGACCTGGTCAATGACCTGAAGAGAGCTGGGACCACAGTCTCAAAGAAAACACATTAGTAACACACTACGCCGTCATGGATTAAAATCCTGCAGCGCACGCAAGGTCCCCCTGCTCAAGCCAGCGCATGTCCAGGCCCGTCTGAAGTTTGCCAATGACCATCTGGATGATCCAGAGGAGGAATGGGAGAAGGTCATGTGGTCTGATGAGACAAAAATAGAGCTTTTTGGTCTAAACTCCACTCGCCGTGTTTGGAGGAAGAAGAAGGATGAGTACAACCCCAAGAACACCATCCCAACCGTGAAGCATGGAGGTGGAAACATCATTCTTTGGGGATGCTTTTCTGCAAAGGGGACAGGACGACTGCACCGTATTGAGGGGAGGATGGATGGGGCCATGCATCACAAGATCTTGGCCAACAACCTCCTTCCCTCAGTAAGAGCATTGAAGATGGGTCGTGGCTGGGTCTTCCAGCATGACAACGACCCGAAACACACAGCCAGGGCAACTAAGGAGTGGCTCCGTAAGAAGCATCTCAAGGTCCAGGAGTGGCCTAGCCAGTCTCCAGACCTGAACCCAATAGAAAATCTTTGGAGGGAGCTGAAAGTCCATATTGCCCAGCGACAGCCCCGAAACCTGAAGGATCTGTATGGAGGAGTGGGCCAAAATCCCTGCTGCAGTGTGTGCAAACCAGGTCAAGAACTACAGGAAACGTATGATCTCTGTAATGGAAAACAAAGGTTTCTGTACCAAATATTAAGTTCTGCTTTTCTGATGTATCAAATACTTATGTCATGCAATAAAATGCAAATTAATTACTTACCCATCAGCTAGGCAAATGTTTGAAGATAGCCAGACCACCTCTATCCCACAGAGGAGGGGGAGGGGGGCTGTGCCGGTCTTGACATCTTAACACTTGGGTCTTTCTCTCTCTGGCTTTCAGTATCCACCAAAGGAATGCCTTTGTCTAGAGCGAGTGTGGCCTGCATAAAAACTCTTAACGTAAAAAGATGGAACATTGGAACATTATTCCTGATATCCAAATGTTTGGAATGGTTAGTGGGGATCTAAATAATAATTATGTCATATGGTTTATTATTTTGTGATGTCATTAAGGGTGGTATAACAAAATAACTAACTCTGAAATAGTACACATTCTACCTGTCAAGTTTACATCTTAATGTTGTATAAAATACAGTATATGATTAAGTATGAGAGTACTTTTGTGACGATAGCAATGTGATTTTAGTCTTCTAAATGAGATAATTATTTGCCATATAAACCTTTGCTTAGTCAGTGGCCACGCCCAAGTGAGCACAGTAATTGTGTTGGCGTGATGGAATGCCCCCTTTTTACCTGAGGATAAAAGCCTTGGTAACAAAATTTACATTAGACCAGCCGACGGGAAGCGCGAGCTGAACGTTACAAATTGTTGACACTCTGAAACGCTCAATCTCTACACGAGAAGATAAAATCACTTGACCTTAGCATTACCAGTCTGCAGCTGGCATGTGAAGTAGTCTAGAACTTTGACTAAAGACACGAGGTGGCTAGGACAATCCCATCTCAGACAACCGTTGGTACATCTGAAGTATCTACTCTAACAAACACTTCACTACCAGAGAAATTCTACAAAGAAGGATGTTTTGACCTCTGGTGGACAAGATGAGCCTTACACTGAACGAGACACTAAAGACAATGTAAATATATACAGTATATTGCATTTCTAATCTGAATGGGCGGTGGTTAGGGTGCTAAGTATTCTTATTTCCGTGAGTGTAGCTTCCAAATGTAACCACGATAGTTGAATCTCTTTGTCTCTCCCTTTCCCTCTCTATTGACCCCTCCCTCTTATAACCAAGCAGTCATGCTATTGTTAGTCCACTAGGGACCTGTATTCACTGTATTACGTTAGTAATCAATAACCTATACCGTGTGTGTGTTTATGTATTGTGTGTTACTATTTAGTTAGTTAGTTAATAGACAATTATTTGTGTATTGCTGATTCATCAATGAGGTTAGGGTTCTAGCAGATAAAGACAATATGATGTTCAGAATCAGACTGATATAAGGTAATGATTAATAAGTGACTGTTATCGAGATATATATATCTATATATTTTCCAAGAGTTAAATTCGGGACATGTTAACTCGTTAAACAACTTTTCCTGTAGTTCCCCAAATTCCTAATGGGTTATTTGTAACATAATTAATTGAATCGAGTAACAATTAAACATGGTTAATTTATTTGATAAATAACAGTCATCACATTAATGCAAGTCAAGTCATGACAAGAGCTACATCAACATGATTCAACTTTTTGAGTTCCCCGTTGTCTTGAAAGCACCATAAATTCAGAGAATGCCAGACTTTGATGACAACATTTTCCCACGAAGGACCGCCAAGCCACCTAACCCTAACCCTAACCCTACCTGTTCAAGTGAGCACAGCACGACAAGGGGAGTCCAAAAATGTATTGTATGCTGCATAATCATTGAATATTGTAAGAGCTTTCATTGTCTGCTTATATGCCCCCTTTATTTATCCTACGGTTCTGACTTGGTGTTCAGGGAGAACACTGTAAGAACAGCCCATGTTCTGAATTCTGTCGCTGTACATTTCAAAAGTGCTGAACAAATAGTTATATTGACTTCGTCGGTCCTAGCTTGCTCATTAATGTCTTAATCTGAATTACAGATTGTCTCTTATTCACTTGTCGCCCCTTATGCCATAGTTTGTAGAGTACATCTCAACTGTAAAATAACATACCCAAATCTAACTGCCTGTAGCTCTCATCAAATCAAATCAAATTGTATTGGTCACATACAGATGGTTAGCAGATGTTATTGCGAGCTAAATGCTTGTGCTTCTAGCTCCGACAGTGCAGTACTATCTAACAATAATGTCTAACAGTTTCACAACATATAACACACATCAATCTAAGTAAGAAAGGATTGAGAATATATACATGTGCCAGGGCGGCATTGGACTAAGATCCAGTGGAATAGTAAACTTTAAAGTATACAATATACACATAAGAGATTGGAGAGCTCTGGACCTAAAGCAAGGATATGCATTTGAAAGGAAACACTTTGAAGTTTGTGGAAATGTGAAATTAAGTAGGAGAATATAACACATTTGATCTGGTAAAAGATAATACAAAGACAATTTTTTTTTTTTGCATCATCTTTGAAATGCAAGAGAAAGGCCAGACAGTGATGTAGGATTCTAGGTGTAATTTAGATGTGTTCCACCAAATGGCAGCAGTGTGTGTACAAAGTTTGAGACTGTTCCAGTCTCATGTCTGCCAGGAGTTTTCCCAAATGTGCTGAATTGTACATAACTATAGAGAACATACAAAAATGCTATGGAAATACAACATTTAAGTTTGCCCACTCCTAGGAATGTTATACATGATGGATCATTATCTTCCCTACAGAAAAGACACTAACCTTCACACATCTAGATGGCTGGGTGGGTGTGGAGCCAGAGGTCAAACTGTAGAACCCAGTTCATACATTTGAATATAAAAATAGATTTTTCAAACAAAACTACACTACATTTTATCTCTGGGACTCAGGATGACAAATCAGAGCCAGATTACTGAATGTAAGTACATTATTTACCTTCAGAGGTGAATGTATCAAATCTGTTGCCGTGATAAAAGTGTTTTGTTGTTGTGCACTATCTTCAGATAATAGCATGGTATATTTTAGCTGTAAAAGCTACTGTAAATTGGACACTGCAGTTAGATTAACAAGAATGTAATCTTTCTGTCCATATAAGACAGGTATATGTCCCAGAAAGGTGGCTGTTGTTTACAACACCATTCTAGTCACATATCACGTATTGAGCTGGAACCATCCCCTATAAGGGATACTGATCACGTAGAGGTTTTAAACAAACAAACAATAGCTGATATGGCTGACTTGCTTAAAAGGCAGTAAATGAGGCTGAATGAACTGTTTCGCTTCCAGACAAGGCTCCTCTGATAGCCAGGTGTAGCAGTGGTACGGTGTTGGGACTGCTGTTGGGACTCTACTATTGGGACAGCTTTATGTCGGCCATAACAGTTTGTGGAAACCATTTGTCACCTTTATAGTGTAATTAATGTATTGTTTAGTGTTGTGGTGTGTAGTGGCTTTGCTGCTTTCTTTTATACACGCTAAAACTCTCTCAACTGCCCTGATTTTAGAAACCTCAGTCTCTTTCACCAATGCTTGCGCTTCAAGCTCCCAGTTGCAACATTTTGCTCCATTATCTTCTACTAGACATTTAACAACTTCATAGTGGTCTTTCCCACCTCTCACTTCTTACATGTCCAGATATTCATAGTGGTCTTTCCCACCTCTCACTTCTTACATGTCCAGATATTCATAGTGGTCTTTCCCACCTCTCACTTCTTACATGTCCAGATATTCATAGTGGTCTTTCCCACCTCTCACTTCTTACATGTCCAGATATTCATAGTGGTCTTTCCCACCTCTCACTTCTTACATGTCCAGATATTCATAGTGGTCTTTCCCACCTCTCACTTCTTACATGTCCAGATATTCATAGTGGTCTTTCCCACCTCTCACTTCTTACATGTCCAGATATTCATAGTGGTCTTTCCCACCTCTCACTTCTTACATGTCCAGATATTCATAGTGGTCTTTCCCACCTCTCACTTCTTACATGTCCAGATATTCATAGTGGTCTTTCCCACCTCTCACTTCTTACATGTCCAGATATTCATAGTGGTCTTTCCCACCTCTCGGCTTCTGCAGACACTTCTTACATGTCCAGATATTTTACAGAAAGAACATTGTAAAAAAGCTCTAACAGGAGACAACATGTTAATAAGTGAAACAACAATACAATACACTAGTGTTCCAAAGGTTGTTGGCGATACAAAAATGTGCTATGGTACTGTATTATGAATTACAGTAAATTAGTGTCAGAAAGTTACTGTAGAGTTTCAGGACAAGGTTAGTTGAATTCCTAAAATGCAGTATATTACTGTACAGTCTTGGTCATACATTTTGAGAATGTCACAGTTATTGGTCTCCACAAAGTTTGCTGCCTCAGTGTTGATGATGGCAATTTGCATATACTCCAGAATGTCATGAAGAGTGATCAGATGAATTGCAATTAATTGCAAAGTCCCTCTTTGCCATGAAAATGAACTTAATCCCCAAAAAACATTTCCACTGCATTTCAGCCCTGCCACAAAAGGACCAGCTGCCATCATGTCAGTGATTGTCTCGTTAACACACGTGAGAGTGTTGATGAGGACAAGGCTGGAGATCACTCTGTCATGCTGATTGAGTCAGAATAACAGACTGGAAGCTTTAAAAGGAGGGTGGTGCTTGAAATCATAGTTCTTCCTCTGTCAACCATGGTTACCTGCAAGGAAACACGTGCCGTCATCATTGCTTTGCACAAAAAGGGCTTCACAGGCAAGGATATTGCTGCTGGTAAGATTGTACCTAAATGAACCATTTATCGGATCATCAAGAACTTCAAGGAGAGAGGTTCAATTGTTGTGAAGAAGGCGTCAGGGCGCCCATGAAAGTCCAGCAAGCACCAGGACCGTCTCCTAAAGTTGATTCAGCTGTGGGATCGGGGCACCACCAGTACAGAGCTTGCTCAGGAATGGCAGCAGGCAGGTGTGAGTGCATCTGCACACACAGTGAGACAAAGACTTTTGGAGGATGGCCTGGTGTCAAGAAGGGCAGCAAATCTTCAAATAATAGCATGGTATATTTTAGCTGTAATAGCTACTGTAATTTGGACACTGCAGTTAGATTAACAATAATGTAAGCTTTCAGTCCATATAAGACATGTCTATGTCCCAGAAAGGTGGCTGTTGTTTACAACACCATTCTAGTCACATATCACATATTGAGCTGCAACCGTTCCGTATAAGGGACACTGATCCCGTAGAGGTTTTAAACAAACAAACAATAGCTGATATGGCTGACTTGCTTAAAAGGCAGTAAATGAGGCTGAATGAACTGTTTCGCTGCCAGACAAGGCTCCTCTGATAGCCAGGTGTAGCAGTGGTACGGTGTTGGGACAGTGTCAGGGGGCCCAAGAAAGTCCAGCAAGCGCCAGGGCCGTCTCCTAAAGTTGATTCAGCTGCGGGATCGGGGCACCACCAGTGCAGAGCTTTATTAGAAATGGCAGCAGGCAGGTGTGAGTACATCTGCACACACAGTGAGACAAAGACTTTTGGAGGATGACCTGGTGTCAAGAAGGGCAGCAAAGAAGCCAGTTCTCTCCAGGAAAAACATCAGGGACAGACTGATATTCTGCAAAAGGTACAGGGATTGGACTGCTGAGGACTGGGGTAGAGTAATTTTCTCTGATGAATCCCCTTTCCAATTGTTTGGGCCATCTGGAAAACACCTTGTCCGGAGAAGACAAGGTGAGCGCTACCATCAGTCCTGTGACATGCCAACAGTAAAGCATCCTCAGACCATTCATGTGTGGGGTTGCTTCTCAGCCAAGGGAGTGGGCTCACTCACAATTTTGGCTAAGAACACAGCCATGAATAAAGAATGGTACCAACACATCCTCAGAGGGCAACTTCTCCCAACCATCCAAGAACAGTTTGGTGACGACCAATGCCTTTTCCAGCATGATGGAGCACCTTGCCATAAGGCAAAAGTGATAACTAAGTGGCTCAGGGAACAAAACATCAACATTTTGTGTCCATGGCCAGGAAACTCCCCAGACCTTAATCCCATTGAGAACTTGTGGTCGATCCTCAAGAGGCGAGTGGACAAACAAAAACCCACAACTTCTGACAAACTCCAAGCATTGATTATGCAAGAATGGCCTGCCATCAGTCAGGATGTGGCCCAGAAGTTAATTTACAGCACGCCAGGGCGGATTGCAGAGGTCTTGAAAAAGAAGGGTCAACACTGCAAATATTGACTCTTTGCATAAACTGAATGACATTGTCAATGAAAGCCTTTGACACTTATGGAATACTTGTAATTATACTTCAGTGTACCATAGTAACTACTGATATAAAGAACACTGAAGCAGCAAACTTTGTGGAGACCAATACTTGTGTTATTCTCAAAACGTTTGACCACGACTGTATTATGTTGGGGTACAGCATTCTCACTCAAGGGTGCAACAAATATAGCCCCTTACATACATGCCTTAAAATATGTTAATGAGCCAACAACTCTTTCCCCACAAAATGTTTCCACAATGCACCATAATTAATACTGTAAAACACATTTATGGTATTTTACTGTGCATTCTACAGTGTTTTACTGTTGAAATTACAGAAAGGTCTTAGTGTGCTGTAAAACGAATGTACAGTCTTTCATTGTGGATTCGGATACTATTAAAAAACGGCTAACAGTGTACAGTACTTGTGTTCCTCATTTGACTCGCTCCGGCCAGCACTACAGATGATTACGTTCAGAAATGTCATTACTGTAGGCAGTAGTTCCCAGGGCCAGGGTTATGTCACCCCTCTTTGTCATAGCCATTAGACAATAGATCCTGGTCCAGTTTTCTCAAAGTCACATCTGACTGAGGTTATTTATTTTCACATTTGCCATCACTCATTTCATATTACCTATAATTGAAGGGAGAGACATTGTGGAGTTGCCCTCCCTGCTAATAGGACTGTTTTTCTATTTCCTATGGGCCCTGGTGAAAAGCAGTGCACTTTTTATTGAACCTTTATTTAACTAGGCAAGTCAGTTAAGAACAAATTCTTATTTACAATGACAGCCTACACCGGCCAAACTCGGACGACGCTGGGCCAATTGTTTACCGCCCTATGGGACTCCCAATCAAGGCTGGTTGTGATACAGTCTGGATTCGAACCAGGTTGTCTGTAGTGACACCTCTAGCACTGAGATGCAGTGTCTTAGACCACTATATAGAGCCCAATATATAGGGAAAAGGGTGCCATTTGGGACACATCCTAAGAGTTGGTTCTCTTTTTTTGGGCTTCACTTTAATAGGAAAGATGCAACAGATCAGTAGGGTCAATCCAAGCCAATCAAACTCCCCATGACTTCTAATAGTAATAATTTGTGAAAACATTGAATATATTTGTTTACTATTGAGTTGTAAAGTGTAACAAAATAACCATATGTTTTTAACACATCATAACATATTCTCTGTGATCCCGCATAATAACCATATGTTATTAACACATCATAACATATTCTCTGTGATCCCGCATAATAACCATATGTTATTAACACATCATAACATATTCTCTGTGATCCCGCATAATAACCATATGTTTTTAACACATCATAACATATTCTCTGTGATCCCGCATAATAACTATATGTTATTAACACATCATAACATATTCTCTGTGATCCCGCATAATAACCATATGTTATTAACACATCATAACATATTCTCTGTGATCCCGCATAATAACCATATGTTATTAACACATCATAACATATTCTCTGTGATCCCGCATAATAACCATATGTTATTAACACATCATAACATATTCTCTGTGATCCCGCATAATAACCATATGTTATTAACACATCATAACATATTCTCTGTGATCCTGCATAATAACCATATGTTATTAACACATCATAACATATTCTCTGTGATCCCGCATAAAGCTTCCCCTAACGCTGAGGTTATGGTGTTTAACTACACATAGGTATGACTGCAGGCATGTATAGTGGTAGTTCATCCATTTCTCACCTTAATGGAATTATACCACCAATAAACCAATGGCTGATTTATCTATTTTCATAGATAGATAGATAGATAGATAGATAGATAGATAGATAGATAGGTACTTTATTGATGGCTGTGTTCTCATACAGAACACATGACTATGGTCGTAGCCATGTTAGGGACAGACAGGAAGGAGTGTTACTACATTATGAAGTAGACATGAATAGTAATGTCTTGTAACACTGTTAATTGTGGAGAGATTTGAATATGGAATAAGATTGATAGCATAGCCAAATTAATGTCCTCTGATCAGCTACACATTGTGTGTGGTGTAACGTGTGTGTGTGTGTGAAAGAGAGAAAGAGCGTGAGAGAGAGAGAGAGGGAGGGAGGGAGGGAGGGAGAGAGGGAGGGAGAGAAAGGGAAGTACATAGACAAACGTTCAATGTCGTCATCTTTCTTGCGTGACAACTAGCTAATTCAATAAAATATGTCTAAACAGACAGTGAGGTGAGAAGAAAGGCTATGTAGACCAGTGCAGTGATGAAGTCCATTTAAACCACTCTATATACAATTTGTTGGTAGTTTCAACACAAATGAAACATGAAATAGGCCTAAACATTTTCAGCAACAAACACTGACACAAGCAGTTAGGAAATTTAGTGCCTCGACAAAATGCTTTTAGTGTTTCCATAAAGCACACAGGGGGACTGTTTCAGAGCAAAGAGATTGTATTATTTGCCCATTAGTTTTCTTTGTGGCGATGCTTGCTGCCAGATCTAGTTTATTTCAGCAGTACAAATAAATCCACACACTGCAACGTTGCAGGAAATAGCTTATAGATTTCTCACAATAGGAGTTAATGTAATAATGAATGCTGCAGTGTTCTGATGATGACTATACTAGCTTCAAGACACAGGTGATACTCTCCAGATATCCACCCACAACCTGGAGGGATATAGGAAGCACACTGTTGAGATATCCACCCACAACCTGGAGGGATATAGGAAGCACACTGTTGAGCGAATCCAAGATGGCGTAACAGTGCAGACGTATTTTTTGTTCGTCCCGTCTCATGTAAATAGTTTGTAATAGTTTGTAAATTGTCTTTCCACACATTTGTATTTATTTATTTTGTTCCCGATTTACCTCTCCTGCAACCCACCTCACCCAACGTGAAACGGATCTATTATCCTTACTTTTCATTCTTTTAACTGAACCGCAGTCAGAAGCTAGTCTGCTAGCTAGCTTGCTAACTAGCTTCTAGCCATCGCTAACCACTGCTAGCGGTCCCTCACCACTGCTATGCCTGCATCAGACAGCTTTTAGTTCGGACATTATCGGCCAGTCTGCACAGCGCGCTACCAACCCAGTGCATATCGGACTGCGTTCCCTTCCATTTCACCGGATTTCCACTGAAATCACAGGACCATCACACCGGATCATCACAGCTAGCTAGCTGCAATCGAGTGACCGACGTTTTTGGCTAACCTCCATTGTTTGTTTACATCCTACCTATGCTAGCGTGAGCTAGGCTCATCTCCCGGACAGCCGACGTGTGCTAGCTACTCTCCCGGGCTCCAGTACCTTGTCAACCTGCCTGGACCTTTCTACTGTCGACACGGAACCCCACCGAGCCACCGTGACTGGTCTGCCGACGTAATTGTCCGACGTGGTCTCAACAGGGTTCTCCTCTGCGACGTCGCCGAAGATCCATCTGCTAGCCCGGCCTGCTAACACTCTGAACACTGTGCCTCCTGGCTTGCCTAGTGCAGCGCCCATTGAATTCTGCTCTCTGGCTGGCCTCTTTGCTGCTCATCGGACCCTATGATTGCTCAGCTTCACAGCTGATGTCTGCAGGACTGTCTGGTTATACGGTATTTCTTTCTGTTTAACTGCCAGGCCTCAGGTCCTGTGTGTAGCATATGACATTTTTCTCTAACTGACCCTCTTTGTCCATTCATCGCCATTAACTGTCGTTGCCTTAGCCCTCTTAATTAACTTTTTTTTTTTTTAATTTTAATTTTTGTCCCTCATTAACTGTTTTTATGCCCCTTTATTTCAATATGCCTTGTCTTTTGTTGTTTAGGTTAGCTATTATTGTTTTATTTCACTGTAGAGCCCCCAGTCCTGCTCAACTGGCCTCTGATAGCTCCTTTGTCCCTCCCCCCACACATGCGGAGACCTCACCTAGCTTAAATGGTGTCTCCAGAGATGCAACCTCTCTCTTCATTACCCAACGCCTAGGTTTACCTCCACTGAACTCACACCCTACGATACCCTTGTCTGTACATTATGCCCTCAATCTATTCCACCACGCACAGAAATCTGCTCCTTTTATTCAATGTACCCAACGTACTAGACGTCCTGTTCTTAAAGCCCTTAGTAGAATACTGATTCTATTACTCCTCTGTTCCTCTGGTGATGTAGAGGTAAACCCAGGTCCTGTAGCTCCCAGTACTACACCTATCCCCCAGGCGCTCTCATTTGTTGACTTCTGTAACCGTAAAAGCCTTGGTTTCATGCATGTCAACATTAGAAGCCTCCTCCCTAAGTTAGATTTATTCACTGCTTTAGCACACTCCGCCAACCCGGATGTCCTAGCTGTGTCTGAATCCTGGCTCAGGAAGGCCACCAATAATTCGGAAATCTCCATCCCCAACTACAATATTTCCCGTCAAGATAGAACTGCCAAAGGTGGCGGAGTTGCAATCTACTGCAGAGATAACCTGCAGAGTTCTGTCATACTGTCCAGATCCGTGCCCAAACAGTTTGAGCTTCTACTTTTAAAAATCCACCTTTCCAGAAATAAGTCTCTCACTGTTGCCGCCTGTTACAGACCCCCCTCAGCCCCCAGCTGTGCCCTGGACTCCATATGTGAATTGATTGCCCCCCATCTATCTTCAGAGTTTGTACTGTTAGGTGACTTAAACTGGGATATGCTTAACACCCCGGCCGTCCTTCAATCTAAGATAGATGCCCTCAATCTCACTCAAATTATCAAGGAACCCACCAGGTACAACCCTAAATCCGTAAACATGGGTACCATTATTGATATCATCCTGACTAACCTGCCCTCCAAATACACCTCATCTGTTTTCAACCAGGATCTCAGCGATCACTGCCTCATCGCCTGCGTTCGCAATGGGTCAGCGGTCAAACGACCACCCCTTATCACTGTTAAACGCTCCCTAAAACACTTTTGTGAGCAGGCCTTTCTATTCGATCTGGCCCAGGTATCCTGGAAGGATATTGACCTCATCCCGTCAGTAGAGGACGCCTGGTTGTTCTTTAAAAGTGCTTTCCTCACCATCCTAAATAAGCATGCCCCTTTCAAAAAACGTAGAACTAAGAATAGATATAGCCCTTGGTTCACCCCAGACTTGACTGCACTAGACCAACAGAAAAACATCCTGTGGCGCACTGCATTAGCATCGAATAGCCCCCGCGATATGCAGCTATTCAGGGAAGTCAGGAACAAGTACACACAGTCAGTTAGAAAAGCAAAGGCCAGCTTTTTCAAACAGAAATTTGCTTCCTGTAGTACTAACTCCAAAAAGTTCTGGGACACTGTAAAGTCCATGGAGAATAAGAGCACCTCCTCCCAGTTGCCCACTGCATTGAGGCTCGGAGACACTGTTACTACCGATAAATCCACGATTATCGAAAATTTCAATAAGCATTTTGCTACAGCTGGCCATGCTTTCCACCTGGCAACCCCTACCCCGGCCAACAGCTCTGCACCCTCGGCAGCTACTTGCCCAAGCCCCCCCCGCTTCTCCTTCACCCAAATCCAGACGGCTGATGTTCTGAAAGAGCTGCTAAGTCTGGACCCCTACAAATCTGCTGGGCTAGATAATATGGACCCTCTCTTTCTGAAATTATCAGCCAAAATTGTTGCAACACCTATCACTAGCCTGTTCAACCTCTCTTTCGTATCGTCTGAGATCCCTAGAGATTGGAAAGCTGCCGCGGTCATCCCCCTCTTCAAAGGAGGAGACACTCTAGACCCAAACTGTTATAGACCAATATCCATCCTGCCCTGCCTTTCTAAAGTTTTCGAAAGCCAAGTTAACAAACAGATAACTGACCACTTCGAATCCCACCGTACCTTCTCTGCTATGCAATCTGGTTTCAGAGCTGGTCATGGGTGCACCTCAGCTACGCTCAAGGTACTGAACGATATCATAACCGCCATCGATAAAAGACAGTACTGTGCAGCCGTCTTCATCGACCTGGCCAAGGCTTTCGACTCTGTCAATCACCGCATTCTTATTGGCAGACTCAACAGCCTTGGTTTCTCAAGTGACTGCCTTGCCTGGTTCTCTAACTACTTTGCAGACAGGGTTCAGTGTGTCAAATCGGAGGGCCTATTGTCCGATCCTCTGGCAGTCTCTATGGGGGTGCCACAGGGTTCAATTCTTGGGCCAACCCTTTTCTCTATATACATCAACGATGTCGCTCTTGCTGCTGGTGACTCTCTGATCCATCTCTACGCAGATGACACCGTTCTGTATACATCTGGCCCCTCTTTGGACACTGTGTTTACTAACCTTCAAACAAGCTTCAACGCCATACAACACTCCTTCCGTGGCCTCCAACTGCTCTTAAACGCTAGTAAAACTAAGTGCATGCTTTTCTATCGAACGCTGCCAGCACCCGCCCACCGGACTATCATCACTACTCTCGACGGGTCCGAATTAGAATACGTGGACACCTACAAATACCTAGGCATCTGGTTAGACTGTAAACTCAACTTCCAGACTCACATCAACCATCTCCAATCCAAAATTAAATCCAGAATTGGCTTCCTATTTCGCAACAAAGCCTCCTTCACTCATGCTGCCAAACATGCCCTTGTAAAACTGACTATCCTACCGATCCTTGATTTCGGCGATGTCATTTACAAACTAGCCTCCAACACTCTACTTAGCAAATTGGATGTAGTCTATCACAGTGCCATCCGTTTTGTTACCAAAGCCCCATACACTACCCACCACTGCGACCTGTATGCTCTCGTTGGCTGGCCTTCATTATATATTCGTCGCCAAATCCACTGGCTCCAGGTCATCTATAAGTCATTACTAGGTAAATCCCCGCCCTATCTCAGCTCACTGGTCACTATAGCAACACCCACCCGTAGCATGCGCTCCAGCAGGTATATCTCACTGGTCACCCCCAAAGCCAACACCTCCTTTGGCCGCCATTCCTTCCAGTTCGCTGCTGCCAATGACTGGAACGAATTGCAAAAATCACTGAAGCTAGAGGTTCCTATCTCCCTCACTAACTTTAAGCGTCAGCTGTCAAAGCTGCTTATCGATCACTGCACCTGTATATAGCCCTTCTGTAAATAGCCCACACTACTACCTCATCCCCATATTTATTTTTGTTATTTTTCACAAATCTTGCACTCCAGTATCTCTATTTGCACATCATAATTTGCACATCCTTCATTCCTGTGTTAATGATGATAATCTGTAATTTGTCTCACCACTATGGTCTATTTATTGTCCTACCTCTTAACCTTACTGCATTTTGCACTACATTTTGCACTCTGTATATAGACTTTCCATTGTGTTTTTGACCATGTTTGTTTACTGTGTAACTCTGTGTTGTTTTTGTCGCACTGCTTTGCTTTGTCTTGGCCAGGTCGCAGTTGCAAATGAGAACTTGTTCTCAACTGACCTACCTGGTTAAATAAAGGTG
>CM042417.1:31198786-31217107 GCA_023634145.1 Thymallus thymallus | reverse complement strand
ATTAGGTCTTCACGCTGCACCTGCCTCCAATAGAGCGCAAAGACACAGCTTAGCTTCCAAACACTGACGTACGTACCCAGCTACACACACTAAACATCGTCAAAGATGTAATTACGGTTGGAAAGTGAGATATGGCGTTTTGAGAACATTTGAAGTACTGTGTAGTGAGTGCATACAATACTGATGTCTCAATTAAATGTGAATGCATTACCATGGACTACCTTTTGTGTTCAACATGTATTGAAGAGTAACAGGAAAAGTTCAGGACAACTGTATTGCAGAAACACTGTTTGTTTCTAGAGCTTTACACAGCGTAGTAACAACCCTACAACGTAGCTCATTTAGTACAGTTAAAACATTCATCCTGCACGGATACTAAACCAAGACAATGCAACACTCAGATATGTCCTTGACTTTTGAGGATCATACGTTCATTAAAATGCTTTATATCTAATGTGGAATGCGTACAATATTTTCAACGCTTTTGTTTGTTTGCATTTTGTGACGAACTTTCAACTGGAATGGTTGTCATCACTTCCTTAAACCGGCAGTTTGCCTGCAGGTTTACAAAAACAATAGCTTCCGATTCCAATAAATTGTCAGGTTGGCTTTCCTTCAGCAAAGGTGGGCCATATCTCCCGCATAAAATCCATTAAATCTGTCTATTGAGTTATGAAAGTGTTAACGCTAAATGGGACTAGTCGGCGGATGTAACCTCCTGACCTGAGACTACTCACCCAGAAATCTATTGAACAGCTACATTTGATTTCAAGCCACTTATTGATTAGCTTTAAGTTTCCACTGTGGTTTAGTAGGACCGGACATTAGTGCCACGGTCGAAGAGGACCAATCAAAACGACAGACAAAATCTAGTTCATGAATGTTGTATGTAGGTGACACTTCCACTGTGAATCATCCACTCAGAGTAAAACATGGCTGAAATGTGGCTTTGTCTGTAATGACTAAAATGTCACGAGAAAAAAGTAAGCCATTACATTCACACACAGAAATACCTTTGTGAAAGTGCATGTTCACACACATACAGTATATACACACACACCTAAAGTATATACACACACAGTATATACACACACACATACAGTATATACACACACACATACAGTATATACACACACACACACATACAGTATATATATATACACACATATAGTATATACACACACACACACATACAGTATACATATACACACACACACATACAGTATATACACACACACACACAGTATATACACACACAAATACAGTATATATACACACACATACAGTATATACACACACACACAACACACACAGTGTAAAGGTCCATAAATTGCCAGAAACGTCCGATGAAAATGGGCAGATAGCAGGTGAAATACCGTTTGTCAGAAAGTCCTTCAGTATCCCTAGATCTCGCTTGCAGTTACAATACAGTAAAGGTTTTGGGGAAAAAATATTAGTGAAGAACTTCATATACAGTGGGGAGAACAAGTATTTGATACACTGCCGATTTTGCAGGTTTTCCCACTTACAAAGCATGTAGAGGTCTGTAATTTTTATCATAGGTACACTTCAACTGTGAGAGAAGGAATCTAAAACAAAAATCCAGAAAATCACATTGTATGATTTTTAAATCATTAATTTGCATTTTATTGCATGACATAAGTATTTGATCACCTACCAACCAGTAAGAATTCCGGCTCTCACAGACCTGTTAGTTTTTCTTTAAGAAGCCCTCCTGTTCTCAACTCATTACCTGTATTAACTGCACCTGTTTGAACTCGTTACCTGTATAAAAGACACCTGTCCACACACTCAATCAAACAGACTCCAACATCTCAACAATGGCCAAGACCAGAGAGATGTATAATGACATCAGGGATAAAATTGTAGACCTGCACAAGGCTGGGATGGGCTACAGGACAATAGGCAAGCAGCTTGGTGAGAAGGCAACAACTGTTGGCGCAATTATTAGAAAATGGAAGAAGTTCAAGATGACGGTCAATCTCCCTCGGTCTGGGGCACCATGCAAGATCTCACCTCGTGGGGCATCAATGATCATGAGGAAGGTGAGGGATCAGCCCAGAACTACACGGCAGGACCTGGTCAATGACCTGAAGAGAGCTGGGACCACAGTCTCAAAGAAAACCATTAGTAACACACTACGCCGTCATGGATTAAAATCCTGCAGTGCACGCAAGGTCCCCCTGCTCAAGCCAGCGCATGTCCAGGCCCGTCTGAAGTTTGCCAATGACCATCTGGATGATCCAGAGGAGGAATGGGAGATGGACATGTGGTCTGATGATACAAAAATATAGCTTTTTGGTCTAAACTCCACTTGCCGTGTTTGGAGGAAGAAGAAGGATAAGTACAACCCCAAGAACACCATCCCAACCGTAAAGCATGGAGGTGGAAACATCATTCTTTGGGGATGCTTTTCTGCAAAGGGGACAGGACGACTGCACCGTATTGAGGGGAGGATGGATGGGGCCATGTATCGCGAGATCTTGGCCAACAACCTCCTTCCCTCAGTAAGAGCATTGAAGATGGGTCGTGGCTGGGTCTTCCAGCATGACAACGACCCGAAACACACAGCCAGGGCAACTAAGGAGTGGCTCCGTAAGAAGCATCTCAAGGTCCTGGAGTGGCCTAGCCAGTCTCCAGACCTGAACCCAAAAGAAAATCTTTGGAGGGAGCTGAATGTCCGTATTGCCCAGTGACAGCCCCGAAACCTGAAGGATATGGAGAAGGTCTGTATGGAGGAGTGGGCCAAAATCCCTGCTGCAGTGTGTGCAAACCTGGTCAAGAACTACAGGAAACGTATGATCTCTGTAATTGCAAACAAAGGTTTCTGTACCAAATATTAAGTTCTGCTTTTCTGATGTATCAAATACTTATGTCATGCAATAAAATGCAAATTAATTACTTAAATATCATACAATGTGATTTTCTGTATTTTTGTTTTAGATTCCGTCACTCACAGTTGAAGAGTACCTATGATAAAAATTACAGACATGCTTTGTAAGTGGGAAAACCTGCAAAATCGGCAGTGTATCAAATACTTGTTCTCCCCACTGTATGTGTTTCAACACCATACAAATTCTTCCCTGTACACAAAGGAACCGTTTTAACATTGAAATGCTTTAACAACGCTCCTGAAGAGTGTATCATATTAACATTTCAAGGGTATGACAGAGGAATCTAGCCGTATTCCTGTGTTCCACCCACCTGTCTATGTTAGAGTCCTTGTGAAAAGCTACCATTCAAGAGCTATGAGCTGCTTTCATACAGCTGTTACTCACCCTATTCTAATACTCCAAGTATCACGTTGACTGTAGGTTTGAGAGACCAGGTGTAACGACACAAGGCGAGACCCAAATGCAGACACAGGAGGCAGATGGTTTGAGCTCTGATATTTAATATAAGACAAAGGCTAGGCAAAAGGCAGCTCGAGGACAGGCAAGAGTTCATAAACCAGGTCAGTGTCCAAACGGTACAGGGAGGCAGGCGGGTTTAGTGTCAGGACAGGCAGAATGGTCAGGCAGGCTGGCTCAGTGTCAGGACAGGCAGAGGGTCAGAACCAGGAGGACTAAGAGAAACAGAGACTGAGGAAAAACAGGAGCTTGGAGAGAAAACCGATGGCTGACTTGGCTAACAAGATGAACTGGCCCAGACAGACAGAAAACAGGTATAAATACACAGGGGATGATGGTTAAGATGGGGATACCTGGAGGAAACAATCACAAGGAAAGGTGAAACAGATCAGGGTGTGACAGTCATTAGTGAAGTTAAGAGGTTCATTAGTGTAGCTGACTACTTTGATGTGATGGATTAACATGCACATTCCTCTTAGATCCTCTATGAAACCATTTATATTGTTATCTGAACCATTTACATTGTTATCTGAACCATTTACATTGTTATCTGAACCATTTACATTGTTATCTGAACCATGTACATTGTTATCTGAACCATTTACATTGTTATCTGAACCATTTACTGTGTCAAATAGATGGGTTTGGTAAATATGTTAGCAATACAAATCTTGCATTCTGTGAAGGCTTAACGTTAACCCTGCAGGTCTTCAGTTATGATTATCACTGCACTCTAAGGTTTATTTAACAACAGCATCTTATCATGGAGATCAATATGAATAACCTGATGATTAACAGTTCAGAATCTATCCCCACTTAGGTAAAAGTAAATGAACATAAAAATAACCAAACACAACAATGTCCAACAGCCTTCAAATCAGCAAAATCCTTTGGTGTAAATAGTGTCTGTTACACAGTATCCTCTGCTGGTTACCTTCATGCTACTGGATTACCTCTGCAAGGACAGACAATGATTTAAGATATTTCCTCCCTTCTAAATAGCTTTGACACAGTGCCATCATAAAGTATTTCTGAATCCCGGGGTATGTTGGAGGTGACAGGGGGTGATTTGGGGATATATGGTCTGAGAGGCTGCCGCCAGACTGCAGTAAAGCAGACCAGACAGACACATTACCCTTTGTCATATAATGGACACTTGGAAGCCAGTGAAACAGACAAGGCTCTGTACCAAAAGGCATTCTATTCCCTATATAATGCACTACATTTTAGTAGTGAATAAATAGGGAACAGGGTGCCATTTGGGACACACTTGGACACAGGGATGGATGGATCACAGCCTCATATGCCTACACTGTCTGCAGCCTGTCACCCTCAAATGAAGTTCTAGTTAAATGTAGCGTTGATTGTCAACGCGTTTAGATAGTTCATATTTTGAAACAGCAAGTGGTGTGTAATTTACAGAAAAGATTAACTGTATGAGTGTATACCTGCATGTGAACTGGGTGGGTGGGACCAGGGTCCAGTATGCACACAAAACACACTACAGTACCTACTTGGTAGTATGTAGCATGCATCAGTGCTAGATATTGGATCACACATACCTTACAGAGCATGACAACACTTTCGATCGAGGTCCTCGAACATGAATTGATTCACAAAACATTATTGACAACTCTTCAAAACGCTCATGTAGCAGAACATTTCCTTTAGGTTAAGCTGCAAACATTCAGATCCATGTAAAAGGCCCAAACACACTTGGCATTCTGCTCACAGTCTCTCATCATGTCAATTTATATGGGCCTTAGTGAGACACTAATATCCCTGACATGATGAGTGTTAGCAGTACATGCACATAAAAATTCATAAACCTGAATTGCAGAATGTAAATCACGGTGTTTAGCATTCATTGTCAGTTGCACATTAGTGCGAGAAAATGGTTGAATCTGTTATTTTTCAAGATTAATTATCTGCCCTTGTACCGCTGGGGAATGTATGCTTAAACACTGCATGTGATAAAGACAGTGAGAAGATAGTTTAACTGCAGTATAGAGTATGATAAGGCTGTCTTAGAACATTTTAGCACATGAAACATAAAAGCAAACTCAATTGTTTACTTTAGCTAGTAGGAGTTCATCCCAGTTTCTTTCACACACAGGATAGTGGAGCACTGACCTTTTGCGGAGCAGAAAGGTTAATAAAACATGATGTTTAGTACTCGATGTGATCACTAGTGTAGCTACATGAATGGCACGACAACAACAGAGAAGTAGACACATTTTATTTGATATTTGTAATGCCTGCAATATACAGCTGGTGAAATAAGTATTGAACACGTCACCATTTTTCTCAGTAAATATATTTCCAAAGGTGCTATTGACATGAACGTTTCACCAGATGTTGGTAACAACCCAAGTAATCCATACATACAAAGAAACCAAAACAAATAAGTTCAGAAATTAAGTTATGTGTAATAATGTGAAATGACACAGGGAAAAAGTATTGAACACATGAAAAAAGGGAGGTTCAAAAAGGCATGGAAAGCCAAGACAACAGCTGAAAACTATCAGTAATTAAAAAGCAATCCAGCCCCCTGTCAGTGCAAATTAATATCAGCTGGTTCAGTCTCAACTGATGGCCTACAAAAATGTCTCATTGCCAAGGTGTCACACAAGACACATCTCATGATGGGTAAAAGCAAAGAGCTGTCTCAAGACCTTCGCAACCTAATTGTTGCAAAACATAATGATGGCATTGGTTATAGGTGCATTTCTAAGCTTCTGAATGTTCCAGTGAGCACTGTTGGGGCCATAATATGGAAGTGGAAAGACAATCATTTCACCATAAATGTGCCTCGACCAGGTGCTCCTCGCAAGATTTCTGACAGAGGAGTGAAAATAATAATCTGAAGAGTTGTCCAAGAGCCAAGGACCACTTGTGGAGAGCTTCAAAAAGACCTGCAATTAGCAGGTACTGTTGTCTCAAAGAAAACAGTAAGTAATGCACTCCACCGCCATGGCCTGTATGCACGCTCACCACGCAAGACTCCATTGCTGAAAAAAAAGCATGTTGAAGCTCGTTTAAAGTTTACAACATTTGGAAAAGCGAGTGAAATACTGGGAGAATATAGTGTGGTCAGATGAGAGCAAAATTGAACTGTTTGGATGTCATACTACACACCATGTTTGGAGGAGAAATGGCACTGCACATCACCCTAAAAACACCATACCAACAGTGAAGTTGAGGTGGGAACATCATGGTGTGGGGCTGCTTTTCAGCAAATGGTACTGGCAAACTTCACATAATTGAAGGAAGGATGAATGGTCAAATTTACGAGGAGCACCTGGTCGAGGCAAATTTATGGTGAAATGATTGTCTTTCCACTTCCGTATTATGGCCCCAACAGTGCTCACTGGAACATTCAGAAGCTTAGAAATGCGCCTATAACCAATGCCATCATTATGTTTTGCAACAATTAGGTTGCGAATGTATTGAGACAGCTCTTTGCTTTTACCCATCATAAGATATGTCTTGTGTGACACCTTGGCAATGTAGGCCATCAGTTGGGACTGAACCAGCTGATATTAATTTGCACTGACAGGGGGCTGGATTGCTTTTTAATTACTGATAGTTTTCAGCTGTTGTCTTGGCTTTCCTGCCTTTTTGAACCTCCCTTTCTTCATGTGTTCAATACTTTTTCCCTGTGTCATTTCACATTATTACACATAACTTAATTTCTGAACTTATTTGTTTTGGTTTCTTTGTATATATGGATTACTTGGGTTGTTACCAACATCTGGTGATACTTTCATGTCAATAGCACCTTTGGAAATATATTTACTGAGAAAAATGGTGACGTGTTCAATACTTATTTCACCCGCTGTACCTTCAACAGGAAAATGAGCACACCCATGCTATAAAGATCCAGAACCTTGCCTGAGACCTGAAGACTTGCATTAGCATGACCCCTGGTCGTTCGGCCTTGCCTGAAACCTGAAGACTTGCATTATCATGACCCCTGGTCGTTCGGCCTTGCCTGAAACCTGAAGACTTGCATTAGCATGACCCCTGGTCGTTCGGCCTTGCCTGAAACCTGAAGACTTGCATTATCATGACCCCTGGTCGTTCGGCCTTGCCTGAAACCTGAAGACTTGCATTAGCATGACCCCTGGTCGTTCGGCCTTGTTTGAAACCTGAAGACTTGCATTAGCATGACCCCTGGTCGTTCGGCCTTGTTTGAAACCTGAAGACTTGCATTAGCATGACCCCTGGTCGTTCGGCCTTGTTTGAAACCTGAAGACTTGCATTAGCATGACCCCTGGTCGTTCAGGACCCAGATACAAAGTGATAAGCAAGGCTAGATATTACTGAGCCAATAAGACTGCTGCTTTCAAGCTTTGCTCCCTGGTTGCCCTTGTTGCCTTTATTCATACAGGTTTTTCTCATTGAGATAAAATCTCTTTTTCAAGAGAGACCTGGTCCATCAGCAGCAGGGGAACAAAGTTTCAGACAAAACAACTTACATACACTAACACAACATTGAACAAAACTATACACACATACAATACAACAATTACATATTACGTAAAGAAACACAATTGTCAGAACTAAGAAACAGCCGTCCTGAAGACAATGACACTCTATGATATTAACATCGACCAAGTGCTTAAACTCCACCAACGTCAATAGATCTTCACATTTTAAAACGTTCAGTAGAGAATTCCAGAACCACGGAGCTGAGTAACTAAAACCATTTCTACCAGGACCGGTTATAATTCTTGGTACTGTTAAAAGCAAGTCAGAATGGGACCGTAATTGATATTTTTTTACTGACCTGATTAAAAAAGAACAGAGATTAAGTGGCATTTTACCCAGTATGGCCTTATAAATCAGTGTATACCAGTGTTTAAGCCTATGTAAGATCCGCTCCAGGGATACAGGATTAGAGTGTTTACGATGAGGGTAATGGGCTCATTGGGCGGCTATCATGCCTTTGGATCAATGGCTCAAGGCAACAATTGATCCATCATCATTGGGTTGGATCAGGTCCCTGAAGGCTGAGATGGACAGTTGTCTGTGTGGTGGTTGGTAATTGGCAGAAACTCAAGGTCACAACTACTGAAGAAGACAAGGGTAAAGTGATGTCCCAATTGACACCCAAATTCCCTATATAATACACCAAACATGACAAATGGACCGGGTCAACAGTAATGCACTACAGTATATAGTGGGTAGGCAGCCATTTGGGACAATGGCAATAGAAAGGCAATGTCAAATATTTGTACATAAGCAATAAAATTACTTTGGAGTTAATCCTTATAAACTGTCTGAAGGTAATTAGCTGACTTTACTCATTGATACACTTCCTTTGAAACAGGGATTCACAGCTTCCTCTTGTCTTAAATGTGTTAACTTGCTTGTTTTGGTCCTTTCTATTTTAAATGATCATGTTTTGTCAGATACCACTTTGGTCGAACACATCCAATGCTTGCCTTCACAGAGAAATCATCGCAAGTATTCTGCAAATGCAGTATGACTGTGTGGTTCATCAACTTGTATCAATATCTTCTGAATTCTGAATTTTCTTTGGTTTTGGTGCAATAATCTTTCATTTTATTCAGAAATGTATATCATTTCACTTCCTCAATAAATGGGGGAATATCCATTTTCCAGTTCAAGGGAATTCAAATAAGGGGAGAACAAGAGGCTTATCTGATCGGAAGAGAGGCCTTTGAACAAAAATGCTGACATGATCATTAAAATGTACAGCACAGAGACAGTTAATATAGTACAGTGCTGATACTTTTATTCACCTATCGGTATAGCATAATAGATTATAGGACCCTTTGATAGGCCCCACATGCTCTGCTTGCAATTTTTCTCATGATTTAAAAGCTTATGATCATGATGTTCTGCCAATGGATTTGATTGAATATGCATGCTTTGCTAATACATGTCAGAAGATCAACTCCGTCACCACTAGCATTGGGTTGGAGTGGCTAGTGATCTTCTCATTCTCCTTGCCTTATCAGTTCATGACATTGGGGTGGCTAGAAATGTCTCTAACTATTGTAGTGATTCATTCAAAAGGGCCACACATTATGCAGTCACCTCCATATTGGCATCATTTTTGGGTTGTTTATTTCACCACAATGACAACATGTCGAGTCATTCAAAGCCCAAAGCAACATATACAATAAATAATGGGGACAAATACAAAACTGATGTGAAAACTAATGAAAAAGCAACAATAACTGCAACTAAAACATTGTTTCTACAACTTGTGAGATATTGAATTTAGAGAATGTCAAAGATTTTTGTGTCACACTTTATTTGGATAATTCAGATAGTCCATCTGTTGATGATTTATAGATGGTCATACTATCAACAAACTATCTGTTGACAAGCAACTGCTTGAATAAGGGTAAGGCTTGGGGTTAGGGTTCAGGTTAGGGCTAGTAGATAGTTAGTTGAAATGTTACTGATAATCTGTGGAGGATCTACAGATGGACTTTCCAAATAAAGTGTTAACGATGTTTGTTGCAATTCTAATTTAAGCCTTTTGCATTGCATTCTGCCCAAACACTTATTTCAAAATGAGTTTGGAATGCATTCACAGTTTAATTCCAAACCCACATACAGTACATTGTTGCTTGTATTGTAAGAAATTCAGCCACAAGTATTCACACTAGCAACACCTTTTTTCTCCGGTTAAAAGTTGAGGATAATATGGGCCAATAACATCATATTTTCCACACAATAGATGGTTATAAAAAAATGTTTACAACTATGGAGTAAACATGAAACACCTGTCGCGTGTATTCTTGGATGCCAAGGGAAGCCAGGCTTCCACAAATATTTGACCAATACATTTTTTTATATCTTCTTTCCAAATTGTCTGTAAATTCGCAAGTGGCTGAATCTCACCACATTAATCATCCAAGGAAACAGCATCCCTCTGTCTCAGTATGTGTAGCCTATGTATCTGATGCTGTCTGGACCAAAAGAGTATGACATGTTACAAACATAGCATTTGATTGATGCCAGGAGGCATTTGGCCTCCCTTGATAAAACAATAAATAAACTGTGGTTGTCCTGGTGCAGCAAAACGACCCCAAGGGAGGCCAGTTAGGATTTGGCTTCACACCAATCAAATCACATCCAAAGCAAAACATATGTTTTGTTTCTGGTCTGCTTGTCCTGCAGTAGCTACAGTAGCTAAATCTGCCCTTTCCATGGATGGAGATGGGGAATTGGACTTGTAGTTTTGACTTAATTATCAGTACAGACCAATGATTCTGATCTAACCATACATTAACATATTGTGCCACTGGCCTGAGATGATTGCAGTCAAATATGTAGCCTAGATGTAGCCTAGCACTTTAAGGCTCACGTTAACTAGCTAGCTAACTTAGCTGGTTCATTGTTGCCCATAGGAGGTAGTTAGGTTAGCAAGCATTTTTCCTTGGTAGCCTATGACAACAAAAACTAAATGTGTATGGTAGGAAAGAGCCATAGACTGTTTTGCCAACATGAAAGAGAGGAGGATAGTATTGGCATTCAACAAGTTTACAAGGGTGATAAAAAAATTAAAAAATGTTTTACACACACGCACACACAAAGAAATCAGTACCATGGAAAGCCACATGACATTTAGCAACATTGATTGGACTCAATGGATGTTTGTATCTTTAACCTCTACAGGATCGTGTCCCGCCCTCAGAACGCTTAAGCTAACGTGTACTAATGTGATTGGCATGACATTGTAAGTAACAAGAACATTTCCCAGGACATAGACATATCTTATATGGGCAGAAAGCTTAAATTATTGTTAATCTAACTGCACTGTCCAATTTACAGTAGCTGTTACAGTGAATGAATACCATGCTATTATTTGAGAAGAGTGCACAGTTTTGTACTTGAAAATGTATCAATAAACCAATTAGGCACATTTGGACAGAATTGAAACAACATTTTGAACAGTAATGCAATGGTTCATTGGATCAGTCTAAAACTTTGCACATACACTGCTGCCATCTAGTGGTCAAAATGTAAATTGTGCTATTAGTAATATTATGGCCTTTTTCTTGCATTTCAAAGATGATGGGACATCTTTAACCAGATCTAATATGTTATATTCTCCTACATTCATTTCACATTTCGACAAACGTCAAAGTGTTTCCTTTCAAATGGTGTCAAGAATATGCATATCCTTGCTTCAGGTCCTGAGCTAGAGGCAGTTAGATTTGGGTGTCATTTTAGGCGAAAATTGAAAAAAAGGTCCCATCCTAAAGAGGTTAAGTTTCGTTCAGTTAATGAAGCTAAGCATATACAAAATGTTGATTTTATAATGTTTCAATGTTTAAGTGTAAATGGTGCTGGAATAGCGGAGGCAGTTCTCCTGTTATCTTTGTGCTGACTTGCGGTAACTCCGCAAGTAGTAGTTGTTTAGTGAACTGTCAAAAATATTACTTGCTTGACCATGTTGCAGGTCATACTGTATACTGTAACTGTTTGTTACATGCAATATTTGCTTTGTGGACTTCACCGCACAGATGTTTCTCTCCGGTTTTGTGATAAAACAAAAGTATGTGTATGTTGAATTTATTCACTGTTGTCTTTTCGTTCGTGTCAGGACTTATTGTAGATCACACTGACGTATGAAGGAATGGGTTATACAGGAAACAACGAAATGATCACAACATATGTTGTAATGTGGATTTTTTACTGGCTTGGATTCCTCAGGGATTTTACCCACGCACCACTACTGTAAAACAAATGCATCTGTGAAGTAATTGTAGTTTTGGAACCAGCTGTGTATCATCCATCCCCTCCCTAGTGCTGTTTCAAACAGAGTAATGGCTGAGGGGATATGGGGGTGTTTGACATTGTAATATCCCAAGTCTGAACTTGGAAAGTGCTCCTAAGTACTGTTAATTACTATTTGTGAAACACTAATAATTCCATTTATGCCATGTTATATTTTAAACAGGAAGTCACTGACCATTGCACATGTCCTGTGCTCTTGGAATCTGTCTCTCAGGAGCGAACTTCAGTCTCAGACAGCTGACCAGAGATACCATGTTGAAGCTGATCAAGTATTACTGTCAATACATCACAAAATGACCTCCTCTCAGCTCAACCTACTTTAATCTCCCGTCCTCTATTGAGGCAGTGAACGCCCTCTCCTCTGTCCTATTGACAACTTAAAATGGGTTTGCCAGCTTGATTGACAACTTTGTCCACCTGACAGAATGTGATGCAGTGGAGGACAAAAAAACAGATCAGGAATTCTTTGGCCCTAATCTGATGCCACCGATTTCATTATATTTTCCAGTCTTATTCTCTTTTACTGTATAAGATGTCTCTTTTGAGGTATTGTGTATGAAGACATTTTCACTTTCCTCAAACATTCTTCTCAAGGACATTTACTCATTAGAGTTGACCGTCTTTCCACCCTTCTCTCTCTGTTCTGCTGGACATATTGCCTGCCATCATGAGAAATTCAGTTTTATTATGAGACCGACAAAGCTACTTGGCCTTCGTGTCTAAACAAACTAATAATTCCTCTGGAAAAAAAAAACTGAATGAACAAGACTGTACTGCAACATTCATAAAGATGTACATAATGTTTCTGCCACGGTCTCTTACGACCGAAAAGAGCTTTTAGATATCAAGACAGCGATTACTCACCTCGGACTGGACAGAGATTATTTTTCTTCAACGAGCCGGACACAGAGGATGTCCTTCAAACACCCGTCAAGGCCGAAATCCCTGTCATTCGCAGAGACAGAGATATCGGGGGTAGGTCGGGGTAACTTGTAAGGACCCAACGACGAGTGGGTAGTCTGCCTTTACCATCAGTATTACTAGCCAACATACAGTACAATCATTGGAAATAAAATAGATGTCACGAGTGTAGAGAGAGACCAAGGCGAAGCGCAGCGATAGTTCGACATGTTTATTTTCACTAGAAACTTTAAATGTCACGAACTATGACACAACAAAACAATGAAAACGGCACACACTTACTTTAACTGTGACATGAGACGTACCTCTAACAATGACCCACACACACGTTTGTGGTTGAGCAACTTAAATAGAATCCCCAATCAGAGACAACGTCTCACAGCTGTCTCCAATTGGGGATTCAACACAAAATGAAAACCACATAGATCTAGAGATCTAGATCTGTCAGGCTCTGACCATGGCCAAAAGGTACTCCCTATGGCCAGAGCCTGACAGTACCCCCCCTCTAAGGCGCGGACTCCCGGCCGCGACAATCACAAAAAAAAATAAAAAAAAAATAAAATAAATAAATGACATGGGAGGGTTGGGGAGGGACACTTCACCTCGGTGGCGGTTCTGGCCCCGGTGAAGTGGACACTTTCCTCCCTGATGCCAGTCTGATGACCTGTCCTGGAATGGTCTGGCGAATGGCTCCGGGCATGGAGCGGGGCAGACGTCTGGACCCTGACTGGGCACAGGTGGAGCGGACTGCTCCGGCATTGGAATGGAGCAGACGACCGGCCACTGGGCACCGGTGGATCGGACTGCTTCGGCACTGGAGTGAAGCAGACGACCGGCCCCGGACTGGACACCGGTGGAGCGGACTGCTCTGACACTGGAGTGAAGCAGACGACCGGCCCCGGACTGGGCAACGGTGGAGCGGACTGCTCTGGCACTGGGGCGGAGCAGACGGCTGGCGGTTCCGGTCTGCGGACCTTCGCTGGAGGTTGCGGGCTGCGGACCTTCGCTGGAGGCTCAGGGCTGCTGACCTTCGCTGGAGGCTCAGGGCTGCTGACCTTCGCTGGAGGTCGAGTGCGGGGAGCCGGTACTGGGCTGCGGACCTTCACTGGAGGCTCTGTGCTACGGGCCTTTGCTGGAGGCTCTGGGTTGCTGACCTTCACTGGAGGTTCTGGGTTGCTGACCTTCACTGGAGGTTCTGGGCTGCTGACCTTCACTGGAGGCTCCGTGCTGCGGGCCTTCGCCTGCTCAGAAGCCCGCTTCGGCATATCCATCAGCCTGTTCACTAGAGCATATCGGCGCCCGAAGTCCTCCTCCTCCTCTATCTCTATCAGCAGCGGGTCCGTCTGCTTCTCCAGTGGAAGAGCAACCCAGGCTCTCCTTCGGGTATTTATAAAACCCCTCTGGTTTCTCTCTATCCTGAATCGTTGGAAGACGAAGTGGTGGGCGATCCTCTTCCTCCAGCCTCTCCGTGCTTTGGCTGCGCACCGATGGTGTGGTGCGCGAAGTCCGCACGGACGGTGCCGGGCTGTGAGCGCGCACCGATGGTGTTGTGCGCGGAGCAGGCACGGACCGTACCTGACTCTGGGCCGACGCTGGAGGCACCGGGTTGGAAACTGGCGTTGGAGGGCTACGACTGCCCCGATCTTCCTCTCTCCATCGCCAATCCCCTTCCTGTGAGGACTCCATCGGGAGCCCCCACGAGTGAGGGAACAAAGGCACATAGTCGTCGTCTTCCTCCGACTCCTCTCCGTACCTCTACTCCCATGGCTGTAGGGGCTCCTCCTGGATCCCCCACGAGTGCAGTGGCCGGGGCTCTTCACCATCGATCCCCGACCACCCCCATAGCCCCCCCCAAAAACAGTTTGGGGGTTCTTCTGGGCTCCTGGCTGGTCCTTCGCCTTTCTGGCCCGTCGACCCTTTCCATGGCAACGGCGCCTTTGCTCCGGACGCCAGCTCTCCTCCATCGGACGCTGCTTGGTCTCGTTTTGGTGGGTCATTCTGTCACGAGTGGGTGTAGAGAGAGACCAAGACGAAGCGCAGCGATAGTTCAACATGTTTATTTTCACTAGAAACTTTAAATGTCACGAACTATGACACAACAAAACAATGAAAACGGCACACACTTACTTTAACTGTGACATGAGACGTACCTCTAACAATGACCCACACAAACGTGTGGGGTTGAGCAACTTAAGTAGAATCCCCAATCAGAGACAACGTCTCACAGCTGTCTCCAATTGGGGATTCAACACAAAATGAAAAACACATAGATCTAGAATCTAGATCTGTCAGGCTCTGACCATGGCCAAAAGGTACTCCCTATGGCCAGAGCCTGACAATAGACGAGATACCATCACAAATATCCTATCAATGGGGTATTATAAACTGTAATGTTTCACAGAGTCGTGGCTGAACGACGACAGGAATAACATACAGCTGGTGGGTTTTAAGCTTTTTCGGCAGGATAGAACAGCGGCGTCTGGCAAGACAAGTGGCGTTGGTCTATGTATTTTTGTAAACAACAGCTGGTGCAAGAAATCTAAGGAAGTCTCAAGGTTTTGCTCGCCTGAGGTAGAGTATCTCACGATAAGCTGTAGACCACAATATTTATCAAGATTATTTTCATCAATATTTTTGTAGCTGTCTATATACCACCTCAAACAGATGCTGGCACTAAAACCGCACTCAATGAGCTGTATACGACCAATAGTAAACAGGAAAATGTTCATCCAGAGTTGGCGCTCCTTGTTGCCATGGACTTTAATGCAGGGAAACTGAAATCCGTTCTACTTAATTTATATGAGCATGTTAAATGTGCAACAAGAGGTAAAAGAACTCAACACTATCTTTACTCCACACACAGAGAAGGTTACAAAGCTCTCCCTCGCCCTCCATTTGGAAACTCGGACCATAATTATATCCTTTATATCCTAAAACTAAAGCAGGAAGAACCAGTGACTCGGTCAATAAGGAAGTGGTCAGATGAAGCAGATGCTAAGCTACAGGACTGCTTTGCAAGCACAGATTGGAATATGTTCCGGAATTCTTTGATGTTCCACAGTGACCGTACGTACATACCCCAACCAGAAGCCATGGATTACAGGCAACATCTGCACTGAGATAAAGGGTAGAGCTGCCGCTTTCAAGGAGCGGGACTCTAACCCAGAAGCTTGTAAGAAATCCCGCTATGCCCTCTGACAAACCATCAAACAGGTAAAGCGTCAATACAGGACTAAGATTGAATCGTAGGGAAGCACAGCTGAAAGCTGCCCAGTGACACAAGCCTACCAGAAAAGCTAAATTACTTCTATGCTCGCTTCGAGGCAAGTAACACTGAAACATGCATGAGAGCATTAGCTGTTCTGGATGACTGTGTGATCACGCTCTCTGTAGCCGAGTAAGACCTTTAAACAGGTCAACATCCACAAATGACTTGTACTCCGAGCATGCGCTCACCAACTGGCAAGTGTCTTCACTGACATTTCAACCGGTCCCTGATTGAGTCTGTAATACCAACATGTTTCAAGCAGACCACAATAGTCCCTGTGCCTAAGAACACTAAGGTAACCTGCCTAAATGACTACCTACCCGTAGTACTCATGTCTGTAGCCATGAAGTGCTTTGAAAGGTTGGTCATGGCTCACATAAACACCATTATCCCCAAAACCCTAGACCCACTTCAATTTGCATACCGCCCCAACAAATCCACAGATGATGCAATCTCTATTGCACTCAACACTGCCTTTTCCCACCTGGACAAAAGGAACACCTATGTGAGAATACTATTCTTTGACTACAGCTCAGCCTTCAACACCATAGTGCCCTCAAAGCTCATCACTAAGCTAAGGACCCTGGGACTAAACACCTCCCTCTGCAACTGAATCCTGGACTTCCTGACGGACCGCCCCCAGGTGGTAAGGGTAGGTAACAACACATCCGCCACGCTGGTCCTCAACACGGGGGACCCCTCAGGGGTGCTCAGTCCCCTCCTGTACTCCCTGTTCACCCATGACTGCACGGCCAGGCACGACTCCAACACTATCATCAAGTTTTCTGATGACACAACAGTGGTAGGCCTGATCACCGACAACGATGAGACAGCCTATAGGGAGGAGGTCAGAGACCTGGCCGTTTGGTGCCAGGACAACAACCTCTCCCTCAACGTGATCAAGACAAAAGAGATGAGTGTGGACTACAGGAAAAAGAGGACCAAGCACGCCCCTATTCTCATCAACGGGGTTGTGGTGGAGAATGTTGAGAGCTTCAAGCTCCTTGGTGTCCACATCACCAACAAACTATCATGGTCCAAACACACAAGACAGCCGTAAAGAGTGCACAACAAAGCCTATTCCCCCTCAGGAGACTGAAAATATTTGGCATGGGTCCTCAGATCCTCAAAAGGTTCTACAGTTGCACCATCGAGAGCATCCTGACTGGCTGCATCACCACCTGGTATGGCAACTGCTCGGTCTCCGACCGCAAGGCACTACAGAGGGTAGTGTGTACGGCTCAGTACATTACTGTGGCCAAACTTCCTGCCATCCAAGACCTCTGTACCAGGAGGTGTCAGAGGAAGGCACTAAAAATGGTCATAGACCCCAGTCACCCTAGGCATAGACTGTTCTCTCTGCTACCGCACGGCAATCTGTACTGGAGCAACAAGTTTAGGTCAAAAAGGCTTCTAAACAGCTTCTACCCCAGGCGATAATACTCCTGAATACCTAATCAAATGGCTACCCGTTAAATAAGTCCAAAAAGCCATCAGACTCCTGAACTGCTAATCAAAGAGCTAACAGACCTTTTTTTCCCCGCTGCTGCTACTCTCTGTTTATTTTCTATGCATAGTCACTTTAACTCTACCTACATGTACATTTTACTTCAATTACCTTGGCTAACCGGTGCCCCCACACATTGACTCTGTACTGGTACCCCTGTATAAAGCCTCCTCACATTGACTCTGTACTGGTACTTCCTGTATATAGTCTCCTCACATTGACTCTGTACTGGTACCCCTGTATATAGCCTCTTCACATTGACTCTGTACTGGTACACCTGTATATAGCCTCCTCACATTGACTCTGTACCGGTACCCCTGTATATAGCCTCTTCACATTGACTCTGTACTGGTACCACCTGTATATAGCCTCCTCACATTGACTCTGTACTGGTACCCCTGTATATAGTCTCCTCACATTGTCTCTGTACTGGTACCACCTGTACATAGCCTCTTCACATTGACTCT